>JAHWFO010024707.1:99743-115644 GCA_023313115.1 Rhysida immarginata | reverse complement strand
ACCATAATTTCAAAGAAAGAAAAAAATATTTTCGAAGAAGATTTTACAACACATTCTGGTGGATAGTCACAGGAATTTTCTTTCCGAAGAGCATTGATGACTTCAGTCACAAATGTTGGACGATGTGGGCTAGCCCGCTTCAGTTCATCCGACATGTATTAAAGGGCTCTGAGCAGGTCAGTGCATTTCTTCAACGGCTCAACCATTCCTTCACACAATTTGCTTTCTGAAAAGGAACATTGTCATGTTTGTACAGGGTGTTGCAGATAACTGCAGGGCAGTATAACGGGAAGCCTACCCGCTCGATTGCAGGGGCCGGCTCGACATCAAATGACAATTGGGCAATTTTATCAAAAACATGACAGTTTTGAAGTTCACCCCCCTCCCCGACTGTGGAAACTGCTGGCTGCTGCAGGCCACCTTCTCCCTCCATTCTGACAATCGACAGAGCCGGCCCTGCAATCGAGTGGGTAGGCTTCCCGTTATACTGCCCTGTAGTTATCTGCAACACCCTGTACAGGGATAATTCGAACCCAAACTTTAACTGCAACAACTGGACAAGTTGGCTCAATCCAAGCCCGGAAAATGAACCCATAGCTTCCCCGAACTTCACAGTGGGCACTAAGCATTTATGCAAGAAGCGTTCTCAGGGCATTTAACTGACAAAAACTTGATCACCGAATTTGCCAAAATGTACTCTAAGATTATTCGCTTTGTATGAAGTTTCCATTGTTCCATGGTCCTGTTTCGATGAGCTGTAAACCATTCTAAAGAATTCAATTTGCATTCCATTGATTATGCTGTTGTGAGGGCTTATGAGAACCATACCAACATCCCATGTGGCGGCTCCTGTTCGTGAATAAAAATGAGGAATTTGGATGGGAGGTACTTAAACATCCACCCTACAGTCCAGACCTCGCATCATCTGACTATCACCTCTTCGGACTGATGAAGAAATTCCTAGGAGGCCAACGCTTCGGTTCGGATAAAGAGGTAAAATCAACCATGCGCAGTTGGCTACAACCCCTGGCATAAAATGGTGGAACAAGCTGAGCTTACGTTGATAACTTAACAACGTTTAATTTTTATATTGAAATAAATGTTTCAAATCGAAAATAAAAATTACATTCAACAAATTAAGGCTGCTTATTTCTTCAGAAAAAAAATCGTAATTGTCTGTAACAATAGGGTTGAGAAAAAAAAACTTGTTATTATCCCTATTTGGAAAAAAATAATGAAACATAACATGTTCTGGAAAAAAGTAACGGAACACATTAAAACAAAGTAGTAATATTTAAAATAAATCGTGAATCTGATACCTCAATACTTTGTTGGACCCCCTTTGGCTTTAAGGCGATCCGGCATTGAACTAACAAGATTATTGTCCCAGCTCATAACAATGGCTGTTTTTAATTCATTTCTTGTTGTTGGTTTGAAATCATTTGCTGAAGATTTAAGTTTTCTCCAGAGTGTCTATATTGGGTTTATGTCAGGGCTGTTGGCAGGCCATGGTAAAGTTTTTATGTTTCTTGAACGAAAAAACTCCTTGACATATCTAGTTCGATGTGATGATGTATTATCATCTTGATAAATCACATCCTCATCTAAGTACTGCTCAATGCTGGGAATAAGAAAGTGCTCCAAAACTTCTTCGTATACTTTTCCATTAACAGTGCTTTTAAACATACACAATTTTCCAGCTCCTTTGCAACAAATACAACCCCAATCATGACGTAATCAGGGAATTTAACTGTGTGTCGAAGACAGTCTTAGTGAAATTTTTCAGGAGCACGACGCCAAACGAATGTCCCAGCATCATCACCGCAACCGACATATATGCGACTTTCAACCGACACATATACGACTTTTGGGCCCATGTCAAGCGCTGCTTTTGGTGTTTCTTCGTCATCATAGGTTTTGTTTTAGATTTGCAGAACTTGAAACCCATTTTGGATAATCTATTCCGAACAGTGCGATCACAGACATTTGCATGATGTTTTCTCCACTCCGAATTCAGCTGTCTGGATGAACTTCTTCTCATTTTAAGACAGATTTTTCGCAGTTCCTTGTCTTGACGTGGTGTTGTCTTTTTACGACGTCCACTCCTATGTTGGTTTTTCACGGAGTTAGTTTCTTGGATTTTTTCCCCACATTCTATTTATTGTAGAAACACTACATCCTATCACTGCTACAACGTCTCTGTGTTTTTCCTTCATTTAATAGCGTTACATCTTCACTATATTCATGTCGTGATGTCATGATTACTGTATGGTATTCTGAACATAACGAACAAAGAACACAGATTATAAGATTACATTTCCTTGTACATATCCAATTTGAATACACTCTAAATGGGCAGACGTATTTACGATAATAGGGTGTGTTCCGTTACTTTTTTCCAGAACATGGTATGTTCCAATATTTTTTTCCAAGGAGGGGTAAGCAACAATATTTTTTTTTCTCAACCCTATTTTTACAGACAATTACGATTTATTTTCTGAATAAATATGCAGCCTTAAGTTTGTAGAATGTAATTTTTATTTTCAATTTCAAACATTTATTTCAATACAAAAAAATAAACGTTGTAAAGTTATGAACGTAAGCTCAGCTTGTTCCATCGTTTTTTGCCAGGGGTTGTATACAACTAGAAAACGGAGTTTTATGAACGAGGTTTATTGAATCTGGTGCCACGATGGGAGAATCGTGTCGAGAGACTTGGTGCATATGTCGAAAAATAGGTAAAACATGGAGCTTTCTTTGCATTGTTTCATTTTTGCTTATTATTATTAAAAATGTTGCCACAAAAAATTGTTGTGCGTTACTTCTCCATCCTTCTTCGTACAAAATAGCTATAAAACAGAAAGTAGAGAAAATTTTAAAAATACTGATTTTTAGTGTTTTTTACTAATTTTATTTTGAAAATAAGTGTATTTTTACATAGCATTGTATTTACACAAGCACCTCTTTCCTCCGTCCCAATTTTCGAATTGAAGAATCTGGTCATCTTATTATAGTAAAATTCCTCTAATTTTTCTCATTCAGTACCAAAATGGATGCTGCTAGTGATCTAGGAAAATCTGCTTTCAATTGAACAAAAAATTTTTTATACAGGGTGTTTTTGAATTGAGTATAGATTTTTTGGGAGATGATAGAAGAAGTCCTTAGAAGTATTTTTTGTCATATGAACATGGGGTCCCCGCAGCTCCGTTTACTTACAATACTGCATTGAACAATCAAATGACACCGGGACGCAGTGTGCGTTGGTAGGCCTAGATTATTTTATCTTTAACAATTAACACAAGCAATCTACTGTAATAACTTTTAAAGTAATTGTTTTTCAAAGAAATTTCAAGGTGCACGTGCTTGTTTGTTGAAAAGTCTTAGGACTAACTTCGTCAAGGAGATTCCATGGTATCCAACCCCTTTGTAAAATACGATTAGCCATATGTAAATGAACTAATCGCATTCTGGGAAAGCAGTAAGTAAAGATTTGTTTTAAAAAGTTCACTTGATGTAAAGTTAAACAAACAGTATGAATCGTTTTACATGGAATGATTATGCAGACATGCATCTGTGTCTCGGTGCTGCTGGTACCATGGATGGTGCAAGGCGTTTGTATGCTGAACGTTATCCCAACAGAATTCTTCCCAATTCACGAACATTTGGTGCAGTAGATCGTCGTCTAAGAGAAACAGGCGCATTCGCTCATGATAATCATCAAAGTGGACGTCGTCGGTGGTTACGTTCCACTGAATTAGAGGATGAAGTTTTGGAAAGGTTTAACCGAAATCCATCGACAAGTACTCGTGCGGTCGGAGCTGCTCTGAATACTAGTCATACCACTGTATGGAACATTTTACATGACAACCGTTCATCATCCGTTCAAGCTTCGAAAGGTGCAGGAATTATGTCCCAATGAGCATGGTCCCCGGCGTGCTTTCGCGGAATGGTTTATGCAGCAACAGAATAGGATTCAGACTTTCCTTCCATGGTTTTGTGGACAGATGAGGCAACGTTTACGCAAGAGAGAATGTTTAATAGCTACAATAGTCATCTGTGGTCTCATGTCAACCCATGTGCAACACATGTTAACAGTTTTCAGCATCGTTTTTCGTTGAATATTTGGGCTGGCATGATTCACAATGTCCTGATTGGGCCGTATCTCCTACATGCCGTCTTAACGGGCAAACATACCTTGGTTTCCTGAAGGATGAGCTCCCTGGTCTTCTTGAAGATGTTCCACTAATGACCAGACATTTGATGTGGTTTCAACAGGACGGCGCACCTTCGCATTTCACAAGAGCAGTTAGGGATTACCTAAATGAGACATATCCTGGTCGTCGGATTGGTCGTGGCGGACCAGTTGCTTGGCCATCGAGATCGCCAGATCTCACACCGATGGATTTTTTTTATGGGGAAGCATAAAATCAATGGTGTACTCCGAACCCGTAGATACCGAAGAAGAAGAATTGGCGGCTCGTGTTGTCGCGGCAGCAGGTGACATCAGCGACCGTGCTAATCAACTGTTTCCACGCGTACATCAATCCATCATAAGGCGTTGCGAATTGTGCTATGAAGCAAATGGCGGTCATTTCGAACAATTACTTGCTTGTGTTAATTGTTAAAAATAAAATAATCTAGGCCTACCAACGCACACTGCGTCCCGGTGTCATTTGATTGTTCGATGCAGTATTGTAAGTAAACGGAGCTGCGGGGACCCCCTGTTCATATGACAAAAATACTTCTAAGGACCTCTTCTATCATCTCCCAAAAAATCTGTACTCAATTCAAAAACACCCTGTATAAAAGAACAATTTTATAGTGTTAATTTGTCTAAGTTCAGTAGCTCTTTTTGATTTTTAGCTGTTTTGATTTTTTAAAAAAAACTTTCTTTATCACTTTCAATACTTCCACCACTCTCTGTCAATACTTCTGTTTCCATTCCACAACACTTCTTGTAAACATTTTGATATATGAGAACCAGTTGCGTTCTTTTCCTGTTTTCATTCATCTTCTTAAAATAGGATTTTACCATTCAGGGGAAAATTAAGACCATCTTGGGCCTCTAGATACAGAAGACGCGACTCTTCTATTGCTATATTGAAGCCGCCGCTAAACATGAGCAATATGTCCGAACTCCATAGGTACGTGGCTCACGTGCCTAATGGGTAATCCGCCACTGCTTCTATTATACATTTGATTCACCTAAATTAAAATCTATACTTGATAAAATCCTTAAAGAAAACATTGATAAGAAAGTTATTATAAAAACCATCATCCATCGAAACCCAAAACCCTAATCAGCCCGCTCATTTAATGATTGCGATACATCGAGGTTTATCCATTGAAATATCAATGATTGGTAACAAGGATTGTCACAATATAACTTTCACTATCACGTTAATTTTACTGATCATGATATCTCAATATTTCAGAGTAATGTTAGAGGACAGATGGGCCTAATATTTTGAATGAATACTATTGAATGAAATGTTTAGCCACTTGAATTTAAATACTCCATGATCTGAAATACGAGGTAGCTTCAAAATTTTCACGGAATAAGTTTATTATACCCACTGTATTGAAGACAAGGGATGCCGCCACTCCACGATCTCCCTCAATTTTTTGTCGAAGGAGGAACAGCGATCTCAGTTCGCTCCCTTTCTCCTTCCCGCTTTTTGGGAAGAACGCATTCTCATTGTTAAACCAAATTTTCAGATTCAAATATCAGTATCGCCTTCCAGTCTCCAACCTCGTGCCGCCTTTTGTTCAATCCACGTCATCGTTCTTCAGATCAAATAAAAAAGGACTACTTCAACCAATGGTGTCTATCGCCTTTGGTTATCACAATTGCCAATATTGTGATAAATACTAAGTTGGAATGTCGAAATGCAACATTGTCTATCAGCTCATAGAAGAGCTCATACGCAAGCTCGCATTGAAAATGCTTCAAATCCTACACTTTTCCAATAATCCTAGATTGACTTCAACGTTTAAAGTATTGAAATTTATAAAGCGTGCTTATACCTTGATACGGTTGGTTTGTTTGGTATTAACGTCCTTTTCAACTGCTATGGTCATTTCAGGACGGCGTTATAGGGGCCTCAAATTTTGCCTCGCAAGGGTTCTTTAACGTGCAGCCGCAAACGACTACACGGGATCTACGGCTTTACTTCTCTTCTGAAGGAAGTGCGTGATCTCAGGATTTCCCCCTGAAAAATCCTCGTCGTCCTCGGCCGGGATCGAACCCGCGTACTCGGGCATCAGAGGCGATCACGCAACCACTGAGCCACCGAGGCCGATTAAACCTTGATACCAATAATGTAATCTTAAATAACAATTAATACAACATATTGTCGCCGACGTGTCGCAGTAATCTTAAATCCTTTTTCGTAATATGTTGTGTTACTATTATTAAATAGCCAATAATAGAAACAGGACATGACAATATGAAAAAGGATTAAATACTACTACGACATATCGGCAACAACAAACTGTTAGATGCTTACCAGACACTGGAAATTAAGAACAACTCTGGCCTACTATTAAATTTGGACCTTCGTCTCCTAGTGAACTCAAACTTATTTAATGTAATTTAATATTGACTTGACTTAATTTGTTCATTTGTTTTTCTTTCATTTCTGTTTTCCTTCTCGGCTTTCCCTGATTGACTGTTTTTTGCATCACGAAAAATTTATTAACATGAAAACTATTAATGATCGAAATATCAATATTGTATTCAATAGAGCATTAAACAAAGCATGTTCCATATAGTAAAAAAAATATGGATTGACCCTGTGTGCTGACGTCATCGGCTGATGCAATCGCAGTGCACAGTTGAGTTTCTCCGTTTTGCTGAAGAATGACTTGTTTTGCTTTTGTGCGCTTTGTAAAACAACTTAGAAATAAAATTCAGTATTTAATATTTGTCTGAGATATCGGCTTTGAAGTTCGGAAATTTCGCAAAAATCACAGACTGTCCAAATATATTCATAATAAACACCAGAAAATTATGGGAAACCCTAAGGAAAATTATAGAAAACAGATCGAGAGATGGGGATTTCAAGAAGAGCCCAAGGTCGTAGTCAGGACGTTATCTTGGGGGGGGGGGGGGGCGATTTTCAAAAATTTCGGACCTTTTTTCAAAAATTCCACTGAGTCGGACCTTTTTCCATATTTGGGAGGCGGACCTTTTTCCATAATGGGTTGGTCGTCGACCCCCCTCGGCCCCCCCCCCCCTGGCTACAGGCCTGGAGCCGGATATCCGATTCTGAGCGTCAACGGGCTCAGCGGTTAGCACCTCAAAGTTGAGATGTTGCGCCGCCAAGGTGAACAAGTGCACGCTTCGAATGTGCCAAATACTCCCCCAATACTTCGACGTAATTAACATATCTGATGACACAAACGTTTCATTATTGACTGACAGAATTCAACCTCTGGAGGTCGATAATGAGCCACAACCTTAAAAGCAGTGTACCATATGAGATTTATGTGTTGAGCGATACATGTACGAGAATTTGGGTAAATGCTTTGTAATTAATTCTTTTAAGGTTTGCCGAAGAATGTCTTTTAACACTTTATTTTACTTGATTTGTC
The DNA here is from genome assembly GCA_023313115.1 of Rhysida immarginata. Classification (NCBI taxonomy): domain Eukaryota; kingdom Metazoa; phylum Arthropoda; class Chilopoda; order Scolopendromorpha; family Scolopendridae; genus Rhysida; species Rhysida immarginata. Next base: position 108,048 of record JAHWFO010024707.1, on the reverse strand, counting down.
TGTATGTTTGGGTGGAATTTTGTAATCGATATTAAAGCTACTTCCTTTAAACCGATTGACTTGAAATCTAGCACGCTTACTTGCTCCTGATGACAATACATGAATCAATTAAAAAATCCGCTAAATAATTGATCAGTTAGTGGCAATTAATTAATTTAATTTTTATATGAAGAATATCGTTCAAGACTTTACCAATAGATGGCGTTAAAATGTGTTTAAAAAAAATTATTTAATTTTCATGCTATCAATTAATTTCTAAATCTTGAAGATGTGTAGTAGATAAGTACATGTCATTTAAGATATGATGGTATTTATGGTATGTTGCAACTGTGTTCATTGTAATGAACATTTGATGTGTGAAATTAAATTCCTTAAACAGTGTCGTACAAAATTATTTCTTATTTCCATATGGCCGCTAGTTATGACGTAGAGCACAGCTTCGTCCGGTTTTTATTTTTGTATAAATTTACTTTGTAAGTTGTTGATGATTGCGCCGAATAATGGCCACAATTGTATCGTTCATAGTATGTATATATAGCAGGTTGGCTAATAAGTTGTTAGACTTTTTGAACACAACATTTATTGTGATATAAGTACATAAACAAACACGCCTAATCCAAAAGGTAATTACCTTCTTGATCTATCACCTTTTGCCATCTTTCAGACAAACTTTCAGAAAGTCAGCGGCTGTGCTTCAAAGAATATCTTTAGGTTCTCTTTAATCTCATCCTCATTATGGAACTCTCTATTACTAATAGCAGGTGATAATCAGAGGGAGCTAGGTCAGGACTATATGCTGGGTGAGGCAGGATTTTCCAGCCCATCGCCTTTAACTACTGGGAGGTCGCCTTTGAGCGATGGGCTGGTGCGCTATCATGACGGTAGTCCATAGTCTCCGCAAGCAAAGTGTTTATACCAGTTGAAATATGTGGACCTGTTGACAGTATTCTTGCCAAATGCCGCACATATCAATTTATGCGCTTGTGCCAGCATGATGCCACGCAGCGCTTCTCGCGAGAGCTCCATGGTTTTGTCAGTTTGTTGTTGGGAGATTATGAATGGAACATATCTATGCCAAACCCCTTCTATACTAAATAGGAAGTTCCTAGACGGTTCTATTCGAAAGTTATAGCACATTCTAGAAAAAGTCTAAAAACTTATTAGCCAACCTGATAAAATATGTCTAGCCCCCCTCTCTATTTTCTTATGTACCCAGACGAAGGCAGAATTGAAGCCAAAGCTAGTTGGTTTATCTTAACATGTAATTTTATTCGTAAACACAGTCCGAGAAGCAATCCTCTGTGTTTGCACCCTATAGAAGCAATAGGGTAGGTTTGCTCATTTAACAGCAGATTGATTAAATTTTAAAGCTATTTTTAGTGCCTGACTTTCTATCTGTTTTAACAAAACCTAAATTTATTCGATAAATTTACGTAGACTTAATATGTGTCGAATTTGACAAAACTTCAGTTCAGTCGGAGTCAAATTATATTAATTAGCCGCATTTAATAAGCGTGAATGTAAAATCCATGCGTCATACTATTGAATTATTTTCTATAAAATTATTTTCTCAAAATTGCAGAGAAACCGTGCAATAATATTACTATCAACGTAAGATAATACTTTCAAAACATATTCCCCTGGTTACAACGAGCAAGACATAGTTCACATTTACAGCAAACGCTTGTTTTCACTAAATTTTGTTTAGGATTATTGAAGCAAAATAAATTTATCTTAACAGCTACCAAATCCTGGACTAAAGTTTCTTTGTAAATTTTAGAGCTGTGAGCTAATGAACGAAAAAGGAGAGGGACGGTGAACAAGGATAAACTCTTGGGAACGCCTTCCCAGAGTGATAGGTTATCAATCATTAGCTGCATTCCAAAAGTTTAACCACTTGACTCATACACTTAACGGCTTATTATTAGAGATTTTAACACAGTTTTTAAAAGAGAAACTCGAAGTTTTGAATACCCACCCGATAACTTTACCCAATCATTTGGTGTTTAAACACAGTCGTTTAAAGGTACGCAAATATTATTTACCGCAGTTATATTTACAGAATATAAACTAACTTCGTTAAACCTTTTTCAAATTACTTATTAGAAGTACATGTATAAACAATATAGTACCATTATCGTTAGTAAGATCTATCCAACAAAAGAAAAGTGGGAGTGTCCATTTAAATTCAGTTATGAATTAAAGAGCAGTATCACCTAACAAATGAAGCTGGAAATCGGAAGCGCCCAATTTTTCAAACATTGGACAGGACATACATTATTATTATTATTATTAAAATAAATTAAAATAAAAATTAACATTATTCGAAATTTTGATATAAGACATACGGAGGACTTAGGATCTACATGTATAACATATGCAACATATAATTCAACATATGCTAATCAAATATGCTAATCATATACATGCATTGAAAACTGGGCTAAAAAAGTAAAGGAAAACAATAAGAAGCCAATGGGGGACCTTCATGAGGCAGGTCCGTTAGCTTCTCACAGATGGCGCATTTGTACTAAGCACCTATGTTCTCTTGAGTTATCAGTTAGTTTATCAAAAATGAAGCAAAAACTGTGGAATGGAACAACCAAAATCGGAGGGAACCTCTCATCCACAAGGAGATTTGAAATACCAGATAAGTATTTCGGCTACCAAGTAGTCATCTTCAGCGATGAGAGACAAAATACAACTGAAGAAAAAGCAAAGCCTTAATGCTAGAGAATATATAGTTAGTTTATAGAATATATAGTTAGTTTATGTGCAGCAGCACCATATTATCGCATGACATCGGTGATTTATATTTATTTATTATTTTAAAATAAATACAATTTTTGACTGAAGGAATTTTATTTCTAAAGTGATGGTAAAAGTTTTTATTCTTTCAAATACATAATTGTCAAATGGAGTCAAACAAACATTTTTATATATATATTTTTAGGTTATCCTTAATTAAAGAGCTTGTATATCATTACTATTTAAGTTTCAATACCCAAAGACCAAATGTGATCATATTGTTTTTGAATTTTTATTGTTTATACAAAAATATTCATTATAAAAAGTAAAATATTTTTGCTAACCACTAATATTTAACAAACTTATAAGAAATGCTTCATTAATTTAGATCTGCCTCGGTGGCTCAGCGGTTGCGTGATCGCCTCTGATGCCCGAGAACGCGGGTTCGACCCCGGCTGAGGACGACGAGGTTTTTTTTTTCAGGGGGAAAATCCTGAGATCACGCACTTCCTTCGGAAGGGAAGTGAAGCCGTTGGTCCCGTGTTTTATCAGTTTGTCTAGTGATAAAACGCTCGTTTTCTGTTTTGCAGGTACGGGTTCAAATCGCGCCTTCGATAATTTTTTTTCTCTTCATAAATTTTTTTTAACATATATGGTAACGGTTGGTCCAATTTTGAAATTTTTTCAAATTTATATTTATTATAGAGTCTCCTATATGCACCTATATAAGTCTCATCGGTATCGGCTGCCATATATATATATATAAAGATATTGAATATCGATTATCTATAATCAGGGTTTTTCAGGCTGCCATATTTTTCATTTACTAAATATATTTCCAATTTTTCCAATTTGCTACCATCATTTTTTTTTAAATGTATATAAGAATTCTTATAATTAAACATAATCTAAAATTTCGATTTGCTAAGGTTATTTTTACATATTTTGAAAGGCTGTTACAAATTTTATTTATTTCCTTTCTTTAAAAAAACACAAAAAGAAGTTATTATTCACGTATAGGTAAAGACAGTTCATAACCAACTCTCTTATTTTAGCAGGGTTAAATCCTCATTTTCTCCCCTACGAAGTGGCTAACTCTCATGCCCCTGACTATAGTTAAAAATGTTAATGAAGGGTGATTGATAAACTATAGATACCAATATGAAGCATTATATTTAATAGTAAGTACATGGTGCAATAATTATTTAATCTTTGTGTGATTAATTATCATCCCAAAAGTTACAAAATGTATAAAAATAATTAAATGTGGATAATTAAACTCTTTTCCTTAAATGCTCATGTATCACATTGGATTATCAACTATAATTCGTATATGGATTTTATAAAAAAAAATTTACGAAGAGCGGGATTTGAACCCGTACCTGCAAAACAGAAAATGAGCGTTTTACCTCTAGACCACCTGAACACGATAAAAATCTATGTTACAATTAGGATATTTATAAAGTGTAGTCAATTATAACAAAGTTATGAATATTTTTCTCGGAAAATTTTGGGAAGTGCGTCGAATGGCTTTGCATGGGTGTTTAATTTGGTGAAATCTACACGTACAATTTTTTTTTTTATCAAACTCGGTGAGTCAGAGTACTTGGACATTTCCGGACCCATGTTTATAGGAAAAATATTGTTCCCCGCTACAAACTGTACATGGTATTTCATTCTTCACCTACCTTTCTGAATCACCCTGTATACATGATCTCTATGGGCGCTAGTTCAAGTGCGCCATCTACCACTGCGACATTTTCTGTAGGTCCTTCATTATGGAAGCCATAGAAATATATTATAAGAAGCAGGCCGCATAAGAAGATATACCAAACAAGAAATTAATCTTCCCGAGGAAGGTATAGAAAATTAGCGGAAGCGCTGAGGTCATCTATTTTTACCCAATCGAGCAATTGATTTTCTCGAACGGAGTGTTTTGAAAATGAAAAAGAGCTATATCTTCTTTCGTTTCTCATCATTTCCGAACGAATGATATGTGACATGCCTCATGTTGCCAGAGTTCTAAAGACCAAGTGAGTGCCACCCCCACAACTCCGACCCTATTGGGACAATTTGGCCCAAATTTTACAGTAATGTTGATCTTGCTTAGAGGAATCTGCATACCGAATTTCACTCCTTTATATACATAAATATGCGTAGACCATTTGGTCCCCTCTAATATCCGCCCCCGAAACTCCGACCCCAGTGGGCCAATCAAAACCAAACTAAATAGTGAAGATGCACATGCCCATAGTAAGCTACATTCCGAATTTCAACCTTCTATCTCAGAAATGCGGAAATTATGAAGGGGACGGACGGACGGACATTGTAAAAATAATAAGTAGCTCCATTCTTCCGCTACTTAATAACTGAACAAGTGAACTGATTTTGTGTATTACGCGGGTAAACGAATGTATTAGAAATGAAGGCTGATATCAATACACGTACTTTTCATGGCTCAAGATGGTAATCAATTTGAAAATTTGTTGTCGTAATGCTTTTCCTACCTAAAACAAAAGCTAAAATATCCCTGTGGGATACCCTGTAAATAGTTAGTGTGAAATCATTTTAATGTCAATCAGGCCCTATGTTGTTTTAATGCGTCATAACTTCAGGATAATTCTCTAATATTCTATTTGCTTTTAGAGAACTACCCTTTTTGCTTTGATAAAGGATAGTCTCTATCCGAAACGTCAGCTTTTTAATTTTATTTTGATTTTATCTATTATTTCTTTTTAATTATTTTTGTTTATTATATCTTATTTTTTATTCATTTTGTATTTTTAATTAATAACTATTATTTATTGTATTCCAGGGTTCTTGTGTCTCGTCCTTCTCTAAATATATATCCGTTCATTAATCATTGTAAAACTAATTTTACTTTCATTAAATACTCTGCATTTTTATTAGAGTAAAAGCAAAGCTAGAATTTATAAGGCGACATACGAAAGTTAGTACTTATGGCTATATCTCACTTGGGATGAAGTTTTAGATATAGCCAGAAGATAAACCAAAAGAAAATTCAAATATTTTTACAATCTAAAGAAATCTTTGCATAAAAAATACTTAGAATATACATGAAGAAAACTTATGTTGTAGAGAACATAACAAGTCATCTTATAATACAGCTTAATGAATCTAAACACCTCATCAAGCAATTAAAGAAAACTTAAATATGAAAAAGAAAATAACTGATGTTGAGAACTGTTGTGTTTCTAAGTTTGAATAGGCGATTGTCCTCTGGTGACAGATTTTAAATTCAAGACTAACATTTTTTCAAGTACGGTAACCGTTTGTTTGAAAAAATATATCTCGATAAGGAGGCCTGTAATCGTTTCGGCCGCTCTCCGTTAGAGAGCATAATTAAAATTGTCAAATTCGGAGAACGCTATCGACGCTATAGTAGACTCGAAGCACCCAAACCACAGATCATACTGCTTGAAAACATCTGTTAAAAGATAAAATGGTGATTCCGCTTATGCACAACGCCTTTGTATGGAATTCTTTTCCGTGTTCGATATTTCCCATTAATATTAGAATATTAATTATGAACTAGCGACTAAAATCTTGCGTGTCGCACATAAGACACGTCAAAGCCCTTATTATACATTACGTGATAATTTAGCAACTAATGACCTAGTCTTTGTTCGGTTTACTGTGTTTATCCCTCAGGGATGCAAAATACAAAATAAATAAATAAATTGTAAAATCTATTGTTAACTATTTTAATGACCACTTTATAAATGGATGTTGTTATCTCTATGATGGATAAGACACGCGAGTCCCGGGTTGCTCAAATGTGCGATGAATGTTTTAATTTGTGTTAATAGTATCTAAAGTTACATAAAACACTTACTGACGTGTGTCGTTATTTCGTCTTTGTCAAGGCAACAAATGAATGGTTTTCTACGGATACGGAACTATTAAAAAACTTTCATTGCTAATGGCTTATATGTCACAACAATTAAATGCTTGATTGCTTGTTACTACAAGCCCATTATTAAGTAATTATATGCTACTTCTTATTAGTTTTTGGATCGTTTTAGGTTAGACCTTTACCCTTCATACGTGTATTTTAACATCATTTGATGTATATTTCTCATTTAATATTTAGATTGCTCTAGATAAGTCCATTTTTAGTATTCTTTAGTTTGTCAGATTGGTCCACTGGATACGGAGTAATTCTTTACTTTTCTTGTTTATTTTATGCTTACAACGACCCCGCTTTTTGGACATTGTTGTTTGGGGGACAACCCGCTCTGTCTCCTGATCTGGTCACAAGCAGAGTTGTTTCTTTGGGTTGTTATAACTATTATCATGTGACTACTAACGTCAAAGTCGATAAGAACCACAATAACAGCAGCAATAACCACGGAATATCGCTTTTCACGTTTACCCAAAAGACAATCAAATAAGGAAAATTTAGGAACAAATGGTATCGCGGGATCAAAACCGTCCCATGTGTCTATGGTAATTATAAGCAGTTCAAAACCTTCTAAATGCCTGTTTATACAATAGAACTATTTTCCATGTAGTATATGTAATGAAAATACATTTTCTATTTTTAGTTTATATTTATAAAAGCTTTGGTAATTCTTTTCCTTTCCATTTTTGTACGCATGTCTTTTGTATTAAATTAATGCTTAACATAATAAGCCGATAAAAACAACATTTTTATGCCTCTAAATTAGCAAGCTTAATTGCAACCTCAGCAGTTTGTCCGATGCTGTTTATTTTTCTGATGAACTTTTAACCTTACGCTATTTAAATCTATAATACTGTGATGATATAAAATGTATGTTATATGGAAATAATGCCTGTTGTTGAAAAAAGCAAAGAAAAATATCGGAGCAATTAAAATTAGATTGGATAATACGAATTAAATTTTGATATACATGTGTTCAACTTAAATTGTCAAAAAAAATAACACGAAAACTGTCTCCAAAATTAAGCAACGAACTTTACCTAACCTTAGAATGGAACGATCGTAAGTGTCAATTCTACCTGTCCAATCAGAATTTGTCTATTACGGATGTAACTATATGTAAATGAAAACATGCCTCCAGACAAGCGGCGCTCAGAGACGCTGTTCAGTGAGCAATTCATTAAGCTTTTCGGAATGTATAGCTTGAGATGGTCTTAAAAGTTAAAGAACGCTACAGTAGTTAAAGTATTGGACGACTTTTTAAGGTGGAAGGACTTTCGGGAAATTGGTAGCAGGACAATCTCAAACCGAGATAGGAAGATGGCTGAATATTTTCAAGCAATTAGTCTCCAGCAGTTGGAGCTAATTCAAAAAAACTTGAACAATACCCAGAAGATCAGAGTAAGACCCACATCATACATTTGAATACAGGGTCTTTATAATTAAAGTTACATTTTGACATGGCCATGAAAAAAAACCTACTGGACCAAAAGCTATAATACTTGGTAATATTATACGAGAGGGCATGGGAAGTTCATACCCACCAAAAAAAAATTAGTTCAAAAGGTCACCACTAGCATGGAATGGCGCTCTATGCAATATTCGTATACGAAATTAGACACGAAGACACAG
>JAHWFO010024707.1:25846-70109 GCA_023313115.1 Rhysida immarginata | reverse complement strand
TCAAGCCCTCAAAATTATGTAGAAATAATCCTCTGGGGCTACGAGGGTTTGAATTTGAAGTATCCGGAGACACAAAATCCACTTGACCACAAACAAAAATGACATTTATTGGCACAAATGTACATTTTTTGTGTTCATGTGGATTTTGTGTCTCCTGATTCTTCAAATGTAAGTAACCACAGCCCCAGAGGATTATTTCTACATAATTTTGAGGGCTTGAATATTCTATGAATTTACGGGGAATCCCATCACGTGGTAAATGTCGCTCGAGTTTGGTTGGGTTTAGTAAATGATGTGCTCCAGTTTATCCTTCATATACTTGCCACATTAAACAACATTATCGAAAATTGAAAACGTTTCTTTTTTTAGTTAATCTTCTTGAAATGTGTCTTTGAGAGCAAAACTTCTTTCCCATTGACACCATTTTTTGTATATATAACGTGTATCCCAATTAAATGTCTAATTTCATTATATCGAGGTAAAATGTATCTTAGCTAATTATCACCATTTGACTTAAAAACGGGTTATTCAAACCTAACCCTGAAACTGCTTTAAAAGTAAGCGAGTACTGCGTTTGACGTTTATTCGCCCTGCTAAGCAACGAATACTGTCTTTGATGTTGTTTTTAGATTGTTGTTTGTTTGGTTTTCAGTTAAATATAAATTAAACTTTCCACCTTTCCTATTAACAAGCGTTTTTGTATTTGATTCATTTATTCATTCAAACATAATCTCATATTTAAACTTCCGTTTTTCTCCACGTGCACGGTCAACGATAGAATTTTTAAGTGCTTGGCTCCCTCCAAGAGTTTTAAACAGGATGCTTCATTTGCCCCCTTCTCTTTTGATTTCGATCTGTGTCTTTTTTCCACCTGTGGGATTTCCTTCCCTAGGGAGAGGACATGACGATTACAGGAATGCATTTCATGAGTTAATTACGTTTCAGTTTTCACAGTGGTTATATCAGATGTAATAGCGAGAAGTTTAACTTTTTTTTGCGTTCGCTTTAATTATTCATTTGTTCATGAACACTCGATGCAAATTTGCACTTTGTGGTATGCTCTCTATTAAAAACTTGAGAGATCACCTTAATGATTTCGAAGTTGTCCGTTATTCTTATCTGGTTTTTCGTTCTTATTTCAATCATCATTTCAGTTCCATCTAATACTTCCCCTATCTTTTTAACTCCAGAAGTATTGTTTACTGAGTTGGGGATCGTCGTTGTTCCAGTAGGAATTAAGTAATTAAGTCTATTTAGTTGTTAACCAATCGTTTAAATTTCTCATTGCTTAAGCGACTGAATAATTGCTAGAAATGATTGCTAATGAGCAATATGCAATTTCTTTTCTGATTGGTTAAAGTTATTATATTTATATTTATTTATTTATTTTGTTATTCCGGGTTTAATACTCTCCTAACATATATCTCCTATGTTACCAACGCGCTGGAACGTTCCGCCGTACAGAAACTGCCGGTATTCAATGGCCAGCTCACTTATACACAGATACACACACACGCACCTTCCGCATCACTCTCTTCGATAATCAGCTGCTCTAAATTCTATTGATCGGGTAGCTTCTCTCCGGCATCGTTTGTTTTCCCCGATCGTCAGATGAGACGATCTACTAGCTGTGCGACAGTATTTCAGGCGAAGCCGACTATAAAAATTTAAGAACAATTTTTATCTTGATAAACACCTCAACTTCAGACACGCTAGGAAGAACATCCTTAGCAACAGTTAATGTTGTTGTTGTTGTTTTGCACTTTTTTTTTTCTTTTTACTTCTTTTCGAGGTAACTGTGACACGAGTGTCTTTTAATATTCTCATACTTCAAGTTTAAATTGTGTACTATTGTCGACTATTAAAAGAAGATGACTCTGGCGATCATTTGAATAACTAATTCAGTCAGGCAATATCAGCATGGCTACAGTGATTAAGGTTTTCGGTGGTTTACTGATGATGGTTTTAATGCGTTACTAATCAGGGCATTAACTTGGAAACCGCGTATAGATTTAAAAATACCATCGATGTTTAATGATTGTGACTGCGATGTGGATGTTATACTCAGGAAATTTCAGGAGGATTTATGTAGGAGCAAGTATAAGACGTATTTTGCAAAAGAAATTTTTATCCATTTACACAGTTATATGGAAAAGTTGTGATAATATTTTATAAGGGCTTATTAGAAATGTATTTGTAACGCATCTTAAAAACGATCCCCGCAACACTAATCTCACTGTGACAATAGAAGTTGAATACCATCCAGAACTGCACCTCTTTCTTAGAAATCTGGGGCCTCGTAGCTGCTTTTTCAGGTCCCTTTAAAACGTGGATAAATCTAGATGCTGGAGAGTTTGCCGCCTAAATTTGGAACGACAATCCTTGAGGATTTTCATAGCCTCAGCTGCCTGGGTTTAATTGATGTACGCAGAGATTCGCGTGTTTCTGCATACCAGTATTTATGGCTGGTATGAATGCTACGGTACGTTAGCACGACATCCTGACCAATGTCATATTAGATCTCTCAGTACGTCATAAGGATCGTCCACAAATTACGTAACGCACCCCCCCCCCCCATCGAAAATTACGTAACACCCCTTCCCCATGATATTCACTTTTTAAATTAGAAATTATAGAAAAGTTACAGAAGCAAATTATAATATGAACAGTTGTTGAAAAAACTTAGTATTTTAAGAGTAAAGAGTATCAATTAAAAAATTTAATGTTATACAAGGTGGCCCTGAAACAGTTGGTCAGAAGCAGGATCTTGGCAACCTATGAGCACGATGATCTTTTAACGGTGAATGGGAAAATACAAGAGTCCAAAAGTCTTCACTGGTTTGAAAAAAAAAAAGATATTCCAAAGTAACAAATGATATCAGGCGTGCATTGGCCCGTAAGGAGCAACTAATCGAGGAATATGTGAACTTTGCACCATGGAGGGAATAGAGCAAAAGATTGATTTTAAGAAGTAAAATACTGTAAAGTATCTTAAACTTTAAATGTGAAAAAAAAACCGCTATCTTTGTGTTTGTATTAAAATATTTATCAAAATCTCCAAAGAGAAAGTTATGGCCTTTTGGGGCAAATATGTCCGTGCATCATAAATTATAACAATAATTATAACACCATTACATAAACTTTGTGACTCGTAGTAACAATAGGTCTGTTAGACATACAAAATTTTGTAAAACAAAGTAACTAAATAAAAACTCTTTTTACTCATGATCTTGAAAAATTTAATCATCCCATAAATTTAGTCTGATCCCCCTACCTCTCCGCAACGCTGTGTAATGGCTGTCAAAACACCCCCTCTCCTCCCTCAAGCGTTACGTAATTTCTGGACGACCCTTAACACTACAGCGGTGCTACCTATGTTTCGTGCGGAATTTGCCGCAATAAAACCATTCGGCATTTTACCATGTCTTTTGGTTCGTTTTTATTTGATTCGCCCTATCAATTATAATGCTTGAATGGATTATTTGTGTCGGATCTTTGATGCTTTTAGAACTCTCTTTAGGATTTTAACTGGGATGGACAGTTTCAGAATACAGAGACCCACATATGATTGGCAAAAAAGATAGAACAATTTTAAAATTAGTATAGATCATGTTATGCCATCTATATGACAAGACAATTCTCCTCTAAACCGAAGAAATGAAGAGTTCCGTAGTACCTCATGGATATACCATGCTCAATGATTAATAATTGTCACCAATTCATCGAGTGAGAAGCAATATGAATCAATTCACCATGAATACTACTAATAAATACTTATGAGACGGTGCTACTCCACCCTTTATTTTCTTGTACTCCCGTCAGATGGTTATGTTTACGGATACTAATACTAATACGGTAATTCATATTGCCTCTTTCTTAATACACAAAGTGACTTCTAGAATAAAATATACTTGTCATGGCTGTTATTCGCCTATCGACACGAACAACCTTTCAATATAGGACCTACATTACCTATAGGCTAGTACTTTAATGAATATTTTCTGGGCATTTAAGAAATAAGCTTTTCTTTTTTTCTCTGTTTGAGCTATTGTAGAAGGTACTTTTTTGAGTTTATTTGATATTTGACTTGTTCATTATTCGTAGACAAATAAGTTTAATTACTCTTTTAAAAACTATTTGCCTTTTACTTAAAAAAGACAAAGTGGTCTTTCGGGTAAAGCACTCGTAATGGCCTCAGTTACCGACTGTTTGACATAATGTCTGTCTAACCATGTTTCGACCCTTCGTGTGTCGAGAATACACCCAATCGCCAAAGACCCGAGCTGACCGCCGATGGGATGAATAAAGAGCTTCTTTCTTTCACTTTCTTCGTAATCTTCTTGGCGGTTAAGCTGCGATTTCCTTGGGTAATGATCTGCGTCGATTTCCATTTTATGGGCACATTCTTCACCTGTTTGTGACTTGACTTGCAGCCATACATTTTGCGATCTTTAAATTCCCTTTTGCCTTCCACTCTGTTAATAAAGGCGTAGCCTATGGCCCAGACGTGGTCTTCTTTCTTCTCTTTTGCTCTCGATTCCGTTCGAACCAGCATTTATGTAATTGCCGCCCCAGGCAAGACAGGCTAAACTGTATGTTCTCCTTGTGGGTTGAGGCAATGCAAGTTACACTCGCTAGCATTTTATTGAGCGATTTATTGTTTTATTTATTTATTGCTTAATTTAGTCTTTTAGATTATACTTTTGCTGTGACAATTTTTTTTCCTGATTTGCCCTAATTAATTTATTTTTTTGCTTCAACGTAATTTCTTCCTTACAAAAAGAGTTGTTGAACAGTTGAATCTGTATTTTACCCTCTCTGAATCAGAAAAATCATTACAGAATTCCATTTTCACTTAAACTACAGGAATGCCACGATTCCAACTAGCTATTACTCGTTATTCCAGATAACGCAGTATTAAAGGCGAAAGGTGGCCATACTAAATTGGCCTCTCAGTGTATATTTACTGCTTGTAGACAATTTTATAACTTCTTTTGACATACCATAGTCTTACTGAATGTTTTGAATGAGTAATGAATTTTTAAAGGGGTGGTGGTCAAAGAACCAAACACTGCGACCTCAGGTCTATTGTACTAGACCCAATGATGATGAAAGAACGATTATGAACGGGACAAACGCAAACATCCATGCCGACGGCGGGATTCGAACCCGCGACTCGCTGGTGTCCAGAGCGGAAAGACCTGTGCCTTAACCCTCTCGGCCACCCAGCCCGCTACTGAATGTTTTAACAAATGAAATATGCTTTACTATAAAAGCGTGATATGGATGACGTCTTTTGTGAAATAACTCTCCATTCGTTGAACTTTAAAAGGTTCATATAAATTTAAAGTGAGACGTAAAGAGAAGCTTAAAGTGAGGCATGTTTTTTAAGTAAGTACCGTTTTGGAATTAAAAAAAGACGTGCAAAGATATCGCAATAATTTTATTTTTACATGAAAGCCTGTACCTTAATCTACTTTTCTACATAGTTTCCGTGAATATTGAGGCACTTGTCATAACGTGGCACCAGTTTTTGAATACCCTCCTCATAAAATTCTGCCGCCTGACTTGTTAACCACTGTATCACAAATGTTTTGACTTCGTTATCGTCTTGAAGACGCTGACCGCCCAGGTGTTTCTTCAAGTGCAGGAACAAATGGTAGTTGCTGGGCGCCAGATCAGGGCTATATGGAGGATGATCTAGAGTTTCCCATTTAAAAGATTTGATGAGATCTTTGGTCCGATTAGCCACATGTGGACGGGCATTGTCATGCAGCAAAACGATACCCTTACTCAACTTGCCACGTCTTTTGTTCTGGATTGCACGACGCAGATTGTTCAATGTCTCACAATAAGACGCTGCATTGATTGTCTCATTACGAGGCAGAAACTCCACTAGCACTACTCCTTTTCTGTCCCAAAAAACTGTGCACATGATTTTCCGGGCAGAAATTGTTTGCTTAAACTTCACTTTTTTGGGTGATGATGAATGTCGCCATTCCATGGATTGTTGTTTCGATTCTGGTGTGACGTAGGCCACCCATGTTTCGTCACCAGTAACAATTTGGTCTAAAAAATCTTCACCTTCATTATGGTACCGCTCAAGGAAAGTCAATGCACTGCCTAAACGTTGGGTTTTATGCAAATCCGTCAACATTTTTGGAACCCAACGTGAACACAATTTCCGGTAATTCAAGTTCTCGGTCACAATGAGATACAAAACACTACGAGAATATACAAAACACTCGGAAAGCAGTCGCACAATGATGAAATTGTAAAGCGTCTGTTTTCTCTCACCTTTTCGTCCACTTTCTGCACCAAATCTTCATTAACGACCGAAGGACGCCCACTTCGTTCTTCATCATGCACATTTGGGCGGCCATCTTTAAATGCTCTCACCCATTTTCTTACCATTCCATCACTCATAATGTTTTGTCCGTACACTTCACAGATCTCACGATGAATATCGATCGGTTTTACGCCTTTAGCACTAAGAAATCGTTTAACAGCCCATACTTCACAATCGGCGGGACTCACGATTGTCGGAGGCATCTTAAACACTCAGTAAACAACGTATACAATGAAGAATCAGACTGTAATGGCGTCAGTGCGTAGACAAGAGATGTAGTTAACCAGCGCGCATGCGTGGAACGCCGACCGTAGCGCTGCGGCGGCGGAATCGCAAAACGGTACTTACTTAAAAAACATGCCTCGTATATTGATTTCGGACCCAGCGCAGTGGAGCGGATGAAAGAGTGACGCTCATCAGAGGACACGCCATTTGACTTAGGCTGGCCAGGTGGCAGAGAGGGCTAGGGCGTAGACTTGCTAGTTCTCGAGTTCGCCTGGTCGTGGGTTCGAATTCTCGCCGTGGCATGGGTGTTTGTGTTTGTTCTGTGCTGCGTACAGATATAACTTGTGTAAAAGGCGCAAAATGACCTTAGTAGTCGACGCCAAAATTTCTAATAAACCGTTTGACTTAGCATGTTATCCGATGAGCTGAATCGCTCGCTTTCTGACACTTTCAGACAGTCGCCACTGAGGTTTAATCACTTGTTGACCACTTGGTACTCCAGCTTTAAGCACCGAAATCATTGCTACAGACTTCCGAAATACCGCTTTTAAGCACCGTCAGTAAAATCACCATTCACCGTCAACTAAGGACATGTACGTAATATTGCTCATAAGCTCCACATCAGTAGTATCAATGCGAAGTAATGATTAGAATGGTGTACAGCTTATCGGAAACTGGACTGTGGACTAATATCTTGAAGAGCGACGATTTTCGGTATGTTCTCTGGCAATCAGATGGTCGAGTTTGAGTCTGACAGATGCCCGTGCAAGGCTTTATGCGCAGTGCCCAGCGTAATGTTCGAAGTAAGCAGTATTATGTTACCGGGCTCATTTACATGGTTTGGATGAGACCAACTTTCTTCACTAGCAGGAACTATGACGTCTACAACTTACCTTGCTATTTTGGACAATTCTGCATTGTCAACATTGTGACAAGAATTTGGGATTGGGCTATTCCTGTATCCACATTACAATGCTCATTATCACAAAGCCAGTGTGTCAGAGGAAGGCGAAAGGCAATGAAGAAATGGGCTGGCCTCCACAGAGCCCCAACATAAATTCCACTGATCACTGTGGGATGAATTAGAGCGACGACTAGGGGCTTAGGCTATATCGCTTAATATTTGTGGCTGAACATATCAACGCTCTTCCAGAAGAATGAAAGAAAATTCCTGAAGGTATCTACCAAAACTTGATGGTAAGTAAGTCTTCTTCGATAAGTGGAGGTCTTAATACTGTAAATGCAAAAGGAGCTTGACCAAGCACGATCGTGATAACCATTAAAAGCAAATGAACTTCTTTTCATATTATATATTATATATCAATTATATCATGAAATTCCAGGTTTTTACTTAGGTTTTTGAAATTTGAAAATTTAAACTATCCAATAAGGCAGTCTTATTGTCATGTCCGTTGTAAACATTGGTGAATGCTAAATCAGCGATTGGCTCGATTGGCCGTCAAATGACAAAACAAATTTTAAAAATGAAATAATTTGCTCACCGATAGTCACAACATTTTTTCATATTCGGCTACGAGGGGGTAGCAGAATAGAAAATTTTCGATAAATTCTTAACTGTGACTTTTATAATACACATATGATTTCCTTTACTTTAGTTGTCATTTCCTATCTTTTGGCCTTTTTTATTTTAAAAATTGTCAATTGTATTATAAATACTGCAAATAAAGTTTTATTTTTTTATGTTGGAATATCATTCGCACGGGCTAAGCTAGTAACATTATATTATACGAGGAGATATCAGAAAGTAACGCCATTTATTTTTTTCAAAGAAAATTGAAAACATACAAGTAAACAACTAAGTGCAGCTGAAACTACAAGTCTTTATCTTTTCCACATAGGCATATTGACGGTTTAGGCATTTATCCCAATGCTGCACCAATTTCAAAATACTCCGCTCATAGACCTCCATCGGCTATGAATATAGCCAATGGCGCACGGCAGATTTGAGTTCCTCGTCAGTCTAAAACCTCTGACCACCCAGAAATCGCTTCATGAGACCAAAGAGGTGGTATTCCGAGGGTGCTAAGTTCAGAACCTCGAAACGGACCATTTTTGTTTTGACGTCGTTGGCCATATGCGGGCGTGCGTTGTCATGACGAAGTTTAACATCGTTTCCTCTTTCTGGTCGTTTATGCCGCATTTTAATCAACGTTTCACAAGAGTTAGCGGAGTTAGGGTTGACCCGCGAGGCAGGAACTCTGTGAGTAGGATGCCTTGCATATCCCCAAAAAACTATAAGCATAATCTTCGGAGCTGAAGGAGAAGCTTCGTATTTTTTGTGAGCATCAGAATGTGGATGTTTTCACATAATGCTTGTAGTTTTAGACTCGGGTGTGAAGTGCAAGACCCAGGCATCATCACCTGTGACAATGCCATTCAGAAACGCATTTTCCTCCTGGTTGTACCGCTGCAGATGTTGCTTGCAGACTGTACTACATTCTGTTGCCGATCTGTTCTGGTGTAAGGCTTTTTGGATCCAATGCGAAGAGAATTTGCGGTATCTAAGCTTCTCATGCACCATATCCCATGCAGATCCATAGGATATGTTAAACGTTTCACTCATTTCTTTCAAGGAAATGCGTCGGTTTTCTCTGATTGTGTTGTTAATGTCCTCGATAATGGCTGGTGTTGTCGCTGACGCAGGCCGCACAGAACGCTGTTTATCGGCAAGGCTAACTCTTCCTTCCCGAAACAGTTTTACATCATTTGCACGCATTGGAATCGGCATCGTAAACTTCTACCATTTCCCCATGATTTCAGCTTGTTTCTTACCTTTTGCAAAAAGAAACCTTATGACTGCTCCCTGTTCTTCCACTGTTGACGATATGATATTGGCGGCCATTTGTAAAACGACTGGTAGCAATTAGTGCGTGAGTGAGATAAAACAAGATAGAGTTAGAACAATAATTGAAGAGTGATTTTGTTAAACGTCCTAAGTGCCAAAAATAAAAAAAATTACTTGAAGTTTTATTGTCAGTAATATTTTAATTTATTCATTTAAATAAAAGTATCAAAGGGAGGCTTGAACTCTCAAAATTTGGTTCCACAGGCAAGCATTATCCCACTGGTTGGGTTGAAATGAGCGTTTATTTTTTAGTTATATAGGCGGTTATATATATAAAGGTTCTTTTTAATTTGTTTCAATATGTCCCACCACTCGTAAATTTATATAAAAATTCTCAAATAAAACTAAATTAAATTCTCTACAAATAAATATTTTTGGAAGGCAACAGCTAATATCTTCAAGTTTAAATTTCGCGCCAATATGTCCGAAATGGAGAAAATAAAATCTTTCCATAACGTATTTATTCTATTGCTATTGAAAGCGTACAAACGCATCAAAAAACAAAATGTGAAAAACACGTTTTTTTTAATTTTTGGGGACTGATAAAAGGAAAAGGGGCTATAATTTATTTTTTGGTTTCAGAATAATTGTGCAAAAGCGTTCAAGCCATTTGGCTTGGTTGAAATTTTAACCATCTTGCCCGACTAGGGCCTTTAATCTGGAGTTAATTTCCAAGCATAAGGTAAAGATATTAATGAAAAAAAAAAACAGATTTGAACCAGGGACCACGAGTAGCAAACTACAAGGTAAGTCTAAAACTTTCTTTATTTCCAACAAAACTGACCATGTTGGACTTTGAAAAACGAATCGTTATAGGAGGTTGGACACGTAGATGAAAACGGACGGCCACAGTGCGTAGTTTAAATTTGATTTGAACGACACTTATACTACATAAAAGTATCTATAAATGTCACAGACAATCCTGTAATGGGGTAACTTAAAAACTATCCAGTTTAATTTCAAATCGGTCCTCCCCCTACACCTCTGTAACGCTGTCCACACACCCCCTCAAGCATTACGTAATTTATTGACGGCATTTCTAATTAAGTGGAATTTTGGATCCAAAGTTACCCTTTACTGCCACTAGGGCCATTAGAGTTATTACAGACTGGTGCTTTTATTGTTTTACATCTTTTATCTTCTAATTCGGAGTTCACATAAATTCTTCGTAAATTCTATAAATACATTTACGCTAATCCGTTTCAGACCAACTTACAGTCAGTTCCTTCATGGTTATTTTTAATGTTAAGTAATTTGTCAGAAGGCCAGATAGTGTGCTCCCAACAAGAGCTGTACTGGAAAAACGTCATGTATGAAGTGTTCCCATACTTGTTATTCATTTTTCGAGCAAATATGTTAGGGTTTGAGTTGTCTTGAGTTTTTGATACTGGTGAGGTTTCTTTCGTCCTTACTAGGGTTTACCTGCGAGTGTAACCCAACGAGATTAAAGAGAAAAAGTAGAGTGGAGGAAATACACTTATCAACAGCACCACCGCTATGGTGGAAAGAAAGGATGGTATGTGTGATTTGATTCTCAATTGCGAACCGTTTCATGCATGACATCATGTGGATTGCAAAACAAACGCGTCAATGTCATCCTAAACCACTTAGAAACAACATAGATAATATTTGAAATACTAATTATTAAGGGAAATCTTGTATTTAATAGAAAATTTAAATTAAATTCATTTTAAAATAAATATACGGGGATACATAATCCGTATGTCCTTTTACAACGGCCGTGCAATCCAAGTGACATCATGAAATGAGCATGCACACAACATCCTTTCTTTCCATCATGGCAAGGTGGCGGATGCATATTTTTTTTTCCTAATAGAGAAGAGTCAAGAGCCTCTCCTGCTCGTTTGCGATTGGTCAACGTCACGACTAACGAGAGTGAAACTACTGAAACAGGAAGGCGTGTGGAAGGAATGCCAAAATGGCTAAAACGAATCTTTCCAAGGTGTGGCAAAGCATTGTACTTATGGAAGTTATCCTTCCTAGCATGCTATTTACGTTTATACAAATAGCATAAGGCCTCGTTGTTGCAGTGTTTATGGCTCTTGTACAATTTACGATGGCGAAAACGAACATCTAACGTTTTCTCTATCCAAGGATGAAGATCAACGCCGAAATGGATACGCAGTGTTTAAGCGCTTCTAAAACGATTAGGAAAAAAAACTTAAATAATATTCAAGTCACTGTTCTTAAAATACTTAACTAGGAAGCCATCAATTTCATTTGCTGGCAAGTTGGAGCGGAGTTTAGGCTTTAAACTAATTTAACATGGATTAATCATTTAATATATTCAACCTTTATAATTACAAGTACAACTTCATTTCAATTTATTGGAATATTCCAAACGATGTTGGTTTTCCAAGTGTCAGGTTCAAATCTCAACAAAAGTTTGAAGTTTTATAATTTGCGGCATAAATCAATTTATTGCCCCTTTATTTCAGCATTATCCCCAATAAATATGATTAAGATAACTCTCTTTTTCTGCCTGTCAACCTTTTTTGAATGCAAAGTGGTCGTTTCAAATTAATGGAATACTGCAAAAATCATTTCACAAATTAATGGAATAGTTTTATTGAAAGTGTTTGTAAACTTACATTGAACACCCAACATGAAAAGAAACAATAATTTTACCTCCCTTGAAACACTTAGCATTTATTAATAGGCTGTTGAACCACCTTTGGCTTCATATAGAGCCTTCCAGATTTTCATCAGCATGCTTTATATGCGTCTTTAGTGCCTGGGCGGTCAGCAGGAATATTCTTCTTTACTATTGCCCAAAGTTTTTCAATGGGATTGAGGTCAGACGAGTTGTCTGGCCACTTCAACACAGTCATCTTATGGCTTTCCAACCATTCCTTGGTTGATCTGGATACGTGGGCGGAAGCCAAATGCATTCCAAAAATACGCTCTTTCTTTCTCTGAGAGATCACGTTTTTGTTCACCATTGAATGAAGCAATGTGTATACGTACTAAAAACGAACAGCAGAATACATGCAACAACGTTTTAGAACTTTTCAAGAGATATTGAAATGGAATATTCAGACTATTCCATTATTATGAAACGGCGCTCGCAGTATAGGGAGAAATATCAAAACATAAACATTGTATATCCGCCATCTTTTGAGGGCATCGAGACCCATGGCTGCCATGGCTCTGAACTTATCCCATTGTTATACAATACATCCAAACACTCAAGAATTGTTACCATCGTTATACAATAACAAGTCGGGCAAAAACGGCGCACTTCGATGAGTAGCAGTATAGGATTGCCTTCCTCTTGCCCTCAAAAAATGGCAGCTGTACCCATCATTCAATGCGAAGATATTTTCCCGTATTCCATTAATTTGACACGACCACTTTGCATTCAAAAATGGGTGACAGGCAGAAAAAAAAGTTACCTTATTCATACTTCTTCATGATAATGCTGAAATAAGGGACAATAAATGATATCTGCCGCAAATTATAAAACTCCAAAGTTTTGGGGAGATTTGAACCGGATACTTGGTTTGGTTTGGTATTAAATCATTGGTTTGAAATGATTTCAACTGCCATGATCATTTCAGGACGGCGTTATAGGGGCCGCAAATTTTGCCTCGCAAGGGTTCTTTAACGTGCAGCCGGCAAACAACTACACAGGGACCAACGACTTTACTTCTTTTCCGAAGGAAGTGCGTGATTTCAGGATTTTCCCCCTGAAAAAATCCTCGTCGTCCTCGGCCGGGGTCGAACCCGCGTCCTCGGGAATCAGAAGCGACCACGCAGCCAATGAGCCACCGAGGCGGATTAACCTGAAATACTTTTTTCAGTTGTTGATAGACCAATTTGCCTTGAACAGCAAAAGTAGATGATCGATTCGCTTGTTTATGCATAGGTGTATCACCAACAGGAAGCAACTGATTAAAGTCGCCCAAAAGCAGCAATGCATATCCGCCAAGAATTTCATGTTGTTTTTCTGGGTTTCCTTCACGAAGTTGGTTGTCTATTTTGCCCAGCAAATTCAGTCCAAGCATTGAGAATTCGTCACCAACAATTAGCTTTACTGACTTCATTGACAATTGAAATTCGCGTTCGGCTTCACCACATAGCGGGGACATGACGGACCTCATCACGGAGCTCAACCAGAACGTTTATTACTCTTCAACGACATCACATATGTCCGGTTTTTTTAAAATACAAACCACCTTCATGCACCACCCTAAGTGTGTGCGAGATTTAGCTACTATCGGTTTAGTGGTTTTAACGTGATGACGTTACAATGGGGACTGACAAGGGAGCTACGCTCCAATAATAAATAAATATTTAATGGGATAGATTTAGGTTTGCAAAAACAAACGAAATTAAGTATATCGAAGTAGTAATAAAAAATAAGATACCAATACGTTGAGATTTCAATGGTAGTCTAGGAGAATTTGTAAAATTAAACCACATTTACTTTTTTTTTCAAAAATTGTGAATAAACGTAAATGATAAATTTTTAATTACATTGTTTTTCTTATTTTGTTGAGATATTAATTTAATTTTAGCAATAAATAAAAATAAAAATATACAAATATAAATATTTATAAATAAATAAATAAATAAATATAAAAATATATAATTGTGAATAGGAATGATTCGTTTTATTATACAAAAATTTTCTAAAATAAAACAAACAATGGTTCATTATCTTAGGTTTGTCGTGGCAAAGAACACCATACTGACGATTCCACATTTCACTTTCCGAATGAGAGGTATTCTCACATATGATATTAAATAATTCATCCACGGCCCTTAACTGCTCCGCATTTGCAAATCTAAATCTTGTTTGTCGTGGGAGCATTTTAGGATTTGTATGTTCAGATTTTTAACGAGCTGATTCAACACCACCTAGATAGAAGGCCTGCGCACAGAAACGTCTTGTTACATTGTTACGTCATGATCAAACGACCAAATTTAGAGGTTATTATTGGTAGAAATACGATTAACAATAGCCGCTTTCATGTGATGCAACAATGTATGACGTTTCTGTGCGCAGGCCTTCTGTCTAGGCGGTGTTGGCTGAATGCGGTTCGTTTGGCAACGATGGATTTGCAAATGGCAGCTAATCTCCACTGATCGCCATTTGTAACTTACATCACAATGACGCAAATAGAGATTTTCTGATTGGTTACTTTATTATAACTAACGTAGATTTGGCTATGCTTACGGTAGAAATTTTATACGGTAGTTTTACACTGCGTTTTATAAGGGAAAAGTCACTGCTGCAAACTCTCAATTGACAAGCACCAAGCTGCGAGACGACATCTAGCTGAATTACTTCGCAATCTGTAGAAGGGTGAACAACAACTGAGGGGAGCCTGCGACTAGAATGAAGAAGCACGTGAGAATGAAATGAATCTTTGTTGATCACCCTTTCAGTGGCCATTAACTTGCCATTGTGGCGACATCTATAGGGCGTGGCGCTTATCAATTGCGATAGTACCGGTACATTTTACGGAATGGAGTTCACGTATGAAACTCTTTGGAAACTCTTTCAGTTTGTTTGCTTAAAAAATCACGCTATGGAGGCTTACAAACAATTGATAACAGCTATGTCAATAATTCACTCGGCTGAATGACCTTACCCGTCGTAAACAGAGAACAAATCCAAAAGGACACAAAATAAGGATTATCGTCGTCTATGGGAGAAGTTGGCAATGAAGCCGTTTGTTATTTTTAGAGAACGCTGCGAGCGCTGATAGATCGTTGAAATGGTGTCCATTGTTATGTCCGTTTATTAAATAACAAGGAGTTGCCCAGTGCTCGCACGTTCATTTAGCGCTTTCATTTGCGTTCACGTGTCTGCATTCGGTAAATTTTGTTCAAGTGTTTCAGATAATTAGGTATAACTTGTTATATTTCTTTGTGTTTTTATTGCAGGATATCAGTCGTGTTCTCATCAGCACCAACCGATTATACCTTAATCTGTATTATATATAAAAAAAACTAGTTGAGATTGCGTGTTACTGCATTACCATATCGATAGTTTTGTTGCTAATTTTCTCGTCTTTTTTGATTTTAACTTTAAATTCAGATAGTGTATCAAATAATATGTAAAAGTTTTAATAGGGAACACGTCCAAATTGACGATTAAAGTTAACCATCTTGGCCGATTGGAAGGACTGAAATGTTTAACTTTAACCACCATTTTTGCATGTTCCAGAATAGATAGGACATGTGTGCCTATTGTAACTTTTATTTACTTTTTTGATGCTCTATCCGAATCTGAAGTCAATATCAAAAAATCGGAATAAAATTATCAACAGAACGACCGACTTAGTAATAATTTTGCTGTAAAATTTAAAATTTAATATTACACACATATCTATACACTTGTCTTTAATAATTTTATGAATTCCTATTTAAATTAAAGTAAAAGTAATTCTTTTTAAAGTAAAAGTGTGAATTCCTTTTAAAGTAAAAGTGCATGCTTAAATGTTTTTCGTGTTATTCTTTTTAATCTTTGATTTGCAATCAATTTTAACCCATGCTTTTCCTCTAAGTATGCGAAAATTAAGAAAAACCTGGATAGGTGGCTCATTCTCCTACCTAGAAGGAAACATTAAATGAAAACATGTTTTATCCTTGTTTAGGATTCGAGTTTCGAAAATTTTTTTATACTGGATTGGATTGTCATCGGAAATGTAGCAGTGAGCCAAATTTGGGTC
Organism: Rhysida immarginata; assembly: GCA_023313115.1. Taxonomy (NCBI): domain Eukaryota; kingdom Metazoa; phylum Arthropoda; class Chilopoda; order Scolopendromorpha; family Scolopendridae; genus Rhysida; species Rhysida immarginata. Next base: position 53,965 of record JAHWFO010024707.1, on the reverse strand, counting down.
GTTTAAATAATGGGAAGTGTAAAAAAAATTGATTTTAAGATTTAAACGAAACAAAAGTTGTGAATTAATGCATTTAAATGAATGCAAAAATAAGAAACTCTCCCACAAATCCCTAAATAAAGAATTGTAACTTTCCCACATCATACCAGTTTCGAAATTTATTTTATATTTGTTCATTTGGATTACACAGAAATAATCCATAGGTAAGAAGAAAGATTCCGCTTCACTTCCACCCACATCACAAAAACTCTACAGAGCCTAAAAGAATTTCATCAGAAATCTTACACAACTATAACAACAAATTTTTTCCAAAACGACTGTCTGCAGTCTACCTTTTGTCGGGAATACTCAGCACTTTGCCTGGCCTTTACTCAAACTAATTAACATTAAAAATATTCATTAATGAGAATTAATTGTTGTTCATCAGAAACGATTAAGCTAAATATTAGAATGGAATTCATTAATATTTTATAAGATCTTGGAATAAGCATTTAGAGTTAGCCATATTTAAACCAATAAAAAAAACGGAAGGCTTGAAAAACGGTACTCACCCTGGTGACATTATTGATGCATAATTTTCAGAAAAATCGAGTTCTAATACAGTTTTACATTTAACAATGAAATAATTGTTGTCTTGTTTCGAGACTATTCACCTTTTCATTACGTCATCTCATGGGCGCGGAAATTACGGTCGTGCAAAAAAAATTAAAAAGCAGAAAATGTGTACTACACCGATTCAAAAGAAGAAAATGTGCTAGAAGAAATGTGTAGCAATCCTTAAAGCTCATGCGACATCTAAATTTCTAGAACCCCCCACCCCCAATTGAGAGACATCAATGTAATGGCGTTAGAAAAATGGGTTTTCTCGTTAAGATTGTAACTTACAAATCTAGATTTTAACAGAAGAAAGTCACCTTCACACACTTCACCAATTGCGAGACGATTGAGTAGTTCACGAAAAGGTGCCTGGTTTTCACCTACTTGACGCACAACTGTTGTTAAATGAAATACTTTTTTCATTTGTTGTTAGACCAATTTTCCTTGAACAGCAAAAGTAGATGATGGATTCGGTTGTTTATGCATAGGTGTATCACCAACAGGAAGCAACTGATTAAAGTCGCCCAAAAGCAGCAATGCATATCCGCCAAGAATTTCATGTTGTTTTTCTGGGTTTCCTTCACGAAATCCCAGCAATTTCAGTCCAAGCATTGAGAATTCGTCAACAACAATTAGCTTTACTGACTGAATTGACATTTGAAATTCGCGTTCGGCTTCACCACATAGCACGTACATGACGGACCTCATCACGGAGCTCAACCAGAACGTTTATTACTCTTCAACGACATCACAGTCCGGGTTTTTTTAATACAAACCACCTTCAGGCACCAGCCTAAGTGTGTGCGAAATTTGGCTACTATTGGTTTAGTGGTTTTAACGTGATGACGTTACAATGGTGACTGATAAGGGAGCTACGCTCGCTCCGCTCCAACAAAAAGGAAGTGAGCATCTTTGCTCATTGAAAAATGATTTTAAAATGAGCATAAAATAATGAAGATAAAAACAGTGTAACGTTATAATTAATGTGATGTTTAATGTGACTGTCACATCAATATATAATTATTAATGACAATTTTACAACACATGAGTAAAATGCTGCCAAATAACAAAAACATTGGTTTCACATGAATACAACATAATTTTGCATTATTGTCTGTTAGTAATGCAAAAAAAATTATACTTAACATTTTTTAAAATTATCAAAGATGACATATATTTTGATTGATCACTGAAGAATTGACACAGGCACAAGCCACAGCACCCAGAAGAAATACAGAAGAAATCATAAAACTGTTTTGACTGCATTGGTTGGATTTGAAACACTTGAACAATAAATCTGACCTCCTTTGAATGAAAACTGGGCCTGTAGATCTCTTCCATTAGCAAATTAAAAAAAAATATCTCAGGGCTTTTATAAATACTTTATTGCATACATATATTATTTTATACTGAATATTATTTTAGTCCGCAATAGAAATTCAAAAACTTGTTTCTGTAAATTCCGAAAACGAGGGATAAAAGAAGTCCACATTTTAGTACTTGTATGGTATTCAGCTGGAGAGTAAACATATAAAGATGTCTATCTAAAAATATAATCATTCTTTATTACAAAGCATGAAAGCTTTTACTTCATTGAAACAAATAAATCTGCTTAGTAATAATTTAAAAACTGTACTTTGCTGCATTTCTATATTATCAACATATATATCAAAAGATAAATCTTCTAAAAATGGTTTTGAAATCATTAGCCTAACAGTGATCATTACATATACATGTATCAATAAAGCAAATAATTCAGGATGACCATCCTTCTTTCCACTTTCGATTTTGACAAAATCGAAATCGCAGAGACATCATTTAAATTTGGGCCTTCCTCTTCGATATTCTTTTAACTTCTCTTTATACATTATATTGGACTTCCTCGGCAAATGACGAGACGTGGCCATTGCTGGTCAACATCAGAGATAACGGAACATTCAGCTGCAAATACTTATGCAAGCCAGGATTTCCGAACAGTGTAAGCAATTAAGAGCAGTGGTGGCCTATACTAGGAAGCCATCAATTTCATTTGCTGGCAAGTTGAAGCGGAGTTTAGGCTTTAAACTAATTTAACATGGATTAATCATTTAATATATTCAACCTTTATAATTACAAGTACAACTTCATTTCAATTTAATGGAATATACCAAACGATGTGGTTTTCCAAGTGTCAGGTTCAAATCTCATCAAAAAATTGAAGTTTTATAATTTGCGGCATAAATGAAATTATTGCCCCTTATTTCAGTATTATCCTCAATAAATATGATTAAGATAACTCACTTTTTCTGCCTGTCAACCTATTTTGAATGCAAAGTGGTCGTTTCAAGTTAATGGAATACTACTGCAAAAATCATTTCACAAATCAAGGGAATAGTTTTATTGAAAGTGTCTGTAAACTTACATTGAACACCCAACATGAAACGAAAGAATAATTTTACCTCCCTTGAAACACTTAGCATTTATTAATAGACTGTTGAACCACCTTTGGCTTCATATAGAGCCTTCACTTTTGTAGGCATTGATTGAATTAGTGACTCACACTGCGCAGGAGAAATCGCGCCCCAGATTTTCATCAGCATGCTTTATATGCGTCTTTAGTGCCTGGTCGGCCAGCAGCAATGTTCTTCTTTAATATTACCCAAAGTTTTTCAATGGGGTTGAGGTCAGGCGAGTTGCCTGGCCACTTCAACACAGTCATCTGATGACTTTCCAAGCATTCCATGGCTGATCTGGATGCGTGGACGGGGGCCAAATCTTGCTGAAGTTAGCAATGTCTCCAGGATTGCTTTATAGGACTCGGAATTCACCTTTGAGTTGATAACAAAGTTTATCAACACCATTAGCACTCATGCAGCCCCACGCCATTACACTTGCTGAATATTTCACTGATCATTTCAGGCAAGATGCATGGGTACTTTCATCCTTTCTGCGCCAAACACGTGGCCTTTGATCATCAAACATCACGGAGAACTTCGATTCATCCGAAAAAAATCACTTTACTCCAGTCATCATAAGTTCAATGCCGTCGCTCTTTCGCCCATTCATATCCCTTCTTTTTTGCAGCAATTAGAAGAGGCTTGATTTTTGGCACATGCGACCGAAATCCGAGTTCTCTCAATCTTCTCCATGTAGTGGTACCGGATACTTGAGTCCCACAACTTCCTCAGGTCCCCGATACTTTTGAATCTGTTGTTCATTGCCAGATTCTTCAATGTCTGGTTGTCTCGCCGTGTTTTCTTCCATTTTCGGCCACATTTCTTCCGTTACCTTTGCGTTGGCTTATAGTTTTTATAATTTTTAACAATTTTTAAAACAGCACTTTGAATAAATTCAATCTAAAATACTATTTGGACCTGGGTATTCCCAGCCAAATGCATTCCAACAATACGCTCTTTCTCTTTCTGTGAGAGATCACGTTTCTTCGCCATTGAATGAAGCAAAGTGTACACCTACTGAAAACGAACAGCAGAATACGTGCAACAACGTTTTAGAACTTTTCAAGAGGTATGGAAATGGAATATTCAGACTATTCCATTATAATGAAACGGCGCTCGCAGTATTCCATTAATTTGAAACGACCACTTTGCATTCAAAGAGGGGTGACAGGCAGGAAAAAAGAATTACTAACAGGGTGGTGGTTCTTGTATTACTGGATTATTATTATAAATGATAGATTTATAAGTAATAAATTTATATAAAGTTATTTATTCAAAATGTTTCGGCCAGAGGCCATCTTCAGGAATAACAGAAATTGACAAAATTTTATAGAATATATATGGAATGGGTTGTGGGTGGGATGTATTGACTTGGGAGGGTTTTGGGCTTTGGCAAATGAGAGGTTGGCTTGCTGGGGTGGTAACTGTAGGGGTCTATTGCTCTGGAGCAGGAGGGGAGAGAGTGAAGAAGGTGAACGTTTTCATAGTCCTTAACTCAGCATTACCCCTATTAGTTCTTCACTCTCTCCCTCCTGCTCCAGAGCAGTAGACCCCTACAGTTACCACTCCGGCAAACCAAATTCTCATTCGCCAAGCCCAAAACCCTCCCACGTCAATACATCCCACCCACAACCCCATGTAAATGCTAAAAAGGTTTGTCAATTTCTGTTATTCCTGAAGATGGTCCCTGACCAAAACATGATGAATAAATAACTTTAAATCAAAGTATTACTTATGAGTCCGTCATTTATAAAAAAGAGTTATCGTATTCATATTGCTTGAGGATAATGTTGAAATAGGGACAATAAATTGATTCATGCCGCAAATTATAAAACTCCAAAGTTTTGGTGAGATTTAAACCTGAAACTTGGAAAATCAACATCGTTTGGAAACTTTCATTAAATTGAAATGAAGTTTTATGTTCATTTTAACTCTCAGTGTAAATTCAGGTGAATGAGGTAAGGGCAAACTAACAAAACCTTCGACCAATTCCAAGCCATCTATATTGGATTGAAGATGTTTCTTTCAAACGGAATAGGCGTTTATCTATGCTTTCCAAGTCAATTGATGTTTGTTTTCTAGTTGTTAGTTGGTGTTTAACGACTTCAAGCGATTCCAATCAAATTCTTTGACAATCAATATGCCTACCAATGACTTGACCCGTGAGAAAGCCACATATGACATTCCAGCAGCAAAGTCTGACTTCCCGATATCAATACACGCTTTTTGAAGCGACATGCTTTGTGATTTGTGAATTGATATGGCGTATGCAACATGAAGTGGAATTTGTTTTCGTGTGCATGCCACATTTGAATTTTTGAAGTTAACGAGAACGGGGAAAATGGGAATTGACCCATCATAAAGTGTTGGTCCGGTGTATTTTTCAAACTTTACCAACACCCACAAAAGCAAACATTTTGGTATCGCGTTGTTGACACTCGGTGTAAAAACGATTTCCATCACTTCACCAAAAGTTCCGTTGCACAATCCTTATAACGTCCATAGGTTTACACGGAGCATTACCTTGCTACCTTTTGCCAACTGCAGATAAGAAGGGAGACCGTGTGCTTCTTCAGATGATGCCTCCCGAGCAGTGTTGTTGTTGTGTTCAACAGCAGTGAATGTAACAGGTACACCTAAGTTACGAAGGCATGATTCGCTTTGTTCCGAAATTTTCGTTATTGCGAGACATCAATGTAATGGCGTTAGAAATATGGGTCTTCTCGTTAAGATTGTAACTTACAAATCTAGATTTTAAGAGAAGAAAGTTACCCTCACACACTTCACCAATTGCGAGACGATTGAGTAGTTCACGAAAAGGTGCCTGGTTTTCACCTACTTGACGCATAATTGTTGTTAATTGAAAAACTTTTTTCAGTTGTTACTAGGCCAATGTTCCTTGAACAGCAAAAGTAGACGATGGATTCGGTTGCGTATGCATAAGTGTATCACCAACAGGAAGCAACTGATTAAATTCGCCCAAAAGCAGCAATGCATATCAGCCAAGAATTTCATGTTGTTTTTCTGGGTTTCCTTGACGAAGTCGGTTGTCTATTTTGCCCAGCAAATTCAGTCCAAGCATTGAGAATTCGTCACCAACAATTAGCTTTACTGACTGCATTGACAACTGAAATTCGCGTTCGGCTTCACCACATAGCACGGGCATGACGGACCTCAACCAGAACGTTTATTACTGTTCAAGGAATTCACATATGTCCGTTTTTTTTTAAATACAAACCTCCTTCAGGCACCACACTAAGTGTGTGCGAAATTTGGCTACTATTGGTTTAGTGTTTTGACGTGATGACTTTACAATGGTGACTGATAAAAGAGCTCCGCTCCAATTAACATGTAAATTCATGGAATATTTATACTGGCAATTAATACATGCTATCAATAAAAGCGCCGTTTGAAATTACCTTATGCAAAAACAAGGGAAATAACAAATGACGGTTTTAAAGAGATAAAAGCTTATGATTGGAACAATATTAATACCAAAAACAAATTTTTTAGAATGAGAGATCAAGAACTGGAAAATTTCAATTGCACTGATGTCGAACAACTTTGGAGCAATATGAAAAAAAATGCCAAATTATTGTCAATCGACTAAACTTAAAAAACTTATGCCACGTTAGAGGCAAGAAACAGTTTGGAGAACATTCCTACATATTTTTCCAACTTCAACTTTGTAAGTGTTTAAACTAGGGAGAGCAGTGAACAGTGACTTTTCACCACTGCTTGAACACCTTGTACGGAGGGTTGATTAAGATGTAATGAGACGACTTTAAACGCCGCGTATGACCTTGACGGAATGTGATTTGCATGACTCGTCCACTATTCATGGGGATTAGCTTTGCATACACTTGTTGCTGTTATTTGGGACATTTCGTGCTGAAACATGGCTTCCAAAATCACAGCTTTTTGGGAAGGGTACATGTTTGGCCTTTCCGACGCTAACTTCAGTCTTTCGTGCATTGTGGAATTATGCAAACGAAATGGTATTGTGGTATCCAAAGCTACTGTGGGTCGAATAATCAAAAAGAACAAATTGCGACCATCTAATGAACGTGGACGAGCAGAGAAGCAGACCAGAAACAAGTCCCAGCCAACACGCCCAGCTCAGGTGGTGCGAGAAATCCGGTCTGAAGTGCTGAAAGAAAATCCCCACACTCACAGAATTCTAGCCCAAAGGAAAGGTATTTCACAGGCAACAGTCTCCAGAATAATTCATGACAATCTTGGGCTGGAGCGACGTCATAAAGCGCGTGGTCACAGACTGTCGGCCAGGCACGTGCAGGAACGATTCACCAACGCCAGAAAACTGTATGAAAACCATCTTGCAGGTGACCGATGGAAGTGGGTTGTCTCCTTGGATGAAGCTTGGGTGTACCTCGATGACACCAACAAACCTAGGGCAATTTACTATCGCGAAAGAGGGGGCAAGGCCAGGTCCGATTTTTGTCTGAAGGTGCAAGGAAAAGTTTTCAAAGGGCTTCATGGTGGTTGCTGGATATTACTCACGCTGACTGCTCACGATTCATCGAGTTCCTGGAAACTGTAAAATTTGTGCAGCTTACTTCCAGAATAATGTAATGAACCACATATATCGGCAGGATATCCCACGTCTGTACCCTGGTGAGCAATCAAAAGTATGGATCCACATGGACAAGGCATCAAGCCACACTGCCAAATCATCTGTGGCTTACTACAGGAAGATGGAACAGGAGACGGGCATACGAGTTATTCCCTTCTCTGATGTGCCTGTAAAATATCCTGACGCATCACCGATGGATTTCTGTGTTTTGGTCTCCTGAAACGACGGCTCGGAAGTCGCCGACCAAGAACCGTTGATGGGCTATGGAAAGTGTGTCAGCAGGTGTGGAACGAGCTTCCCATGGAGTCCGTCAAACTCAGCCTCTTCAGTGGAAATTACGGTGCCGAATACAACCAATGGTGGCGCCATGGTATTACACCATCGTAACAGAACTGCAAAGTCGTCTCATTTTATCTGAATCAACCCTCCGTATATACGTTGCCTGTGTCGACATTTCTGCTGATGACGTAATGAAATTTGCAGCTGTTAAGAGTGGCGTGTGCAATTGTTTTAACACGCTCAAGCAGAACGTTTTTCTTTTCTCGTCGCGTGGTGAAAATGACAGAAAACATTGAGCAACGACATTGCATCAAACTTCATGTGCAGATCCGTATTTTCTGTCGAACATCATAACGGGGGATGAGTCCTGAGTTTGCGGATACGATCTCGAGACAAAACAACAATCCTCCGAGATTTGAGGATGTGGACGTGAATACACAAAATGCGACGACGGAGCTCTTGGCCATCCGAAAGGAGCCATTCCGTACTTGTTTCAACCAGTAGCAGCAACGCTGGGCTAAATGCGTTGCATCAGACAGTGCTTATTTTGAAGGTGACTAAACATTTATGCGAGTTCGAATCGTAATTTTTTGTAGATTCAATCCGGATACTTTCCGGACAGGCCTCATATGTTTGACGCACTGTTGCAAGCTACCATACCTGGATATACAGTCGCACTGTTTCATGGCATAGCGCTGTTCGAAGAACTGAAATCCACATTTAAACTTGAAGTATGCATATGATATGCATACATCTAAAATTTTTTCTGTGAAAATGTCATGGCAACATCGAATTTTTAGCATGTCTGTAAAACAACACTGTCATAAGGTAAAAGTGAACTGCGCATCCACGATTCTGTATGGCAACAGAAACCCTGATTGGGATAAGCAAATCACTCGTCTATTGAAATTACTCATAAAGGAAACAAGGCTAGAGATTGCGGCAAATATTATGAAGATGTTGCAAGTAATTTATTTACTACCAGCCTGGACTCAAATTGTAAAACTCACAAATTTTCTAGAATTTCTCCTGATGGAAGATTGTATAAAAACCCTGAAGCCGACATTATTCAAATTCAATAAACTGCATAATCTCATCTGGAAAGTAAAAGTCTCCGTTTCTAAAAATGTTTACTGCAAACATACATAGCAGTAACATGCTTCCCAGTTTTTAAAGGAATTTCCCATGTATTTCTTAACTCCTTATCTTTTGAAAAATTATCAATGCTATTTTCTTTTCTTTACTTGGAGCTATGTCCCACAACACAGCAATATTAATTTTTAATTGTTTTTTTTTTCATGCAAAATGTATAACTGCATCTGGATTTTGCTAATATGCAGTTAAAAACAAACCAGCAGACAGCACCGAGTACCCATCTCAAGTGCATTAAGCGTAATGCCGTTTCTTTCCGCATAATGGCGGATAGGTCTACTGGAAGCGCGAATAGGAGATTGAACACGTAGATGAAAACGGACGGCCAGAGTTCGCGGTTTAAATTTCATTTGAACGAAACTTATATTACATAGAAATATCTATAAATGACACAGACAATCCTGTAATAGGCTAACTTACAAACTACCCAGCTTTCGTTCAAACTGGGCCTCCCCCTACACCTCTGTAACGCTGTCCAAAACGCCCCTTCAAGCATTACATAATTTGTTGACGGCATTTCTGATTAAGTGGAATATTGAATCCAGAGCTACGCTTTACTGCCACTAGGGTCGTTATTACAGACTGGTACTTAAAGCTCTAGATTAGGAAAGTACGGCAAACCTTTTCCGCGCCGCCCGCAGCTGCTGATTGGTAGAACGGCTGTCACGTGAGTTTGTCAGCCATTGTTGGCCCAAACGCAGCGATAGATACCATTGAAATGCATGTGCAAGATGCAATTTAGATTAAATTTTTAACGAAATATTCGTTGATTGATCCTAAATTTGAATCCGAATAAGCAATATTTCAGAATCCTTCAATCTATGCTCCTTGGAGGTTAAGAAATTCGTTAAAATATCTGAAGAAGTAATAAGAAGCAAGTACGTTTATATTATAACTTAACCGAATGTTATAGAAATGTTGCATTGTGCAATTCTCAGACTATCACAAAATATAATTTTTTGTTGAATTTAGTTCTTTTTAAGAAAATACAATTCAATATAACAAGGTTAAACTGTCTGTGAAATGTGGAGGCAAAACTTGAAATAAAACGTCCATGTTATTTTCATCTTATTTTAGCAAAGTTAATTATCACTCATCATTAAACTTGAATATAAAATATGAAATTGAATAACGAAAATTTGCTAGTTGGGTGAAAAAAAATATAGAAAATTTGCTAGTTGGGACAGCCACATGTTTTGTTCAGCAGTGATTTCGAAATGAGCAGGCAAGAAGCTAACTTTTATCTCGTACAAATGATATACGACGTTTTAAAGAAAATTCGAAGTAAATTTTATTAACAGAATTAAATAATAAACATAAAAAACCAGAAACTGTGGACAGGAGTTAACTACAAAAGAAATAAAGTCCAAGAAAACAGTGAGTGCTCCCAACGCCATAAAGACCAATGACAGACGGGTCACGTCACCTATTCTGCCCTGTTTAGTAAGAATTGACACATGTTCCTCTGTGTAGACCCCTATTTGTCAAGTGTGGATTCCTTATTTGTCGTTCACCACTTAAGATGCGACCCGAAATTATAAAGCCACCTGCATTATTGTAAAAAAATAATGGTGATACAAGGAAACATAAAAGATTTAATCACAACATCGTGATCACAATACATGAAAATAATCAGCTGGATGTTTAAAGTAAAAAAATAAGGTTTAAAACCTTAACAGAAAAAATTTAGGAGTAAGATACAAGGAAGTCGTAAAGTCATTACAGTCAGCTGGATGACTGAGAGATGAGATGACGCTGCACGGTGGTAGCGTCAGTCCTTCTCCACATATGCACTTCCCGGGGCCACACATTTTTCCCAACAATGGACGACTTTCTGAATGACCCTTTTATAGAAGTCCTCCTTTTGGCTATTGAATAGCTGCTCTACCTCGAAGATGACCTCATCGTCGTCTTGGAAATGCCGCCCACGAAGCGTGTTCTTCCGGCGATAGAAGAGGCAGAAGTCTCTGGGGCCAGATCGGATGAATACAGCGGATGGGGCAGTATTTCAAACTTCAGCTCCGCCGGAACGCGCATGGTCTCATGCGAGAATGTGTTGGCGCGTTGTCGTGCAGAAGTCTGACTTATGATCTGTTCCACGGTGATACATACAGCAATTGACAATTACCTCAAAATACAAGATAATTATAGGATGAAAAAATCTACTGGACGACTCTGAAAACTCAATGGCAATTATAAAACGATAAAAGGCAATTATAAAATGAGTGAGAAGAGATCCCTGTTGGAAGAATAACAGTCGCCAATGAAGCAGAAAGATTTATGTATAAAAAAGACGAGGCCAACTAGCATTCCTTCCCAAGCAAAAAAGAATTGAGACTAGTTTAGGCAAGAGAAATGATGTCTCAGACCACACCATGGCAAACGTTGATTTGGAGCGATGAGGCAAAGTTTATTTGTACGGTCCAGATGGTTTTCATTTCTATTATCATAATTTAATAAAGGGTGAGGAATTCTACTCCAAACGCAGCAAGGAGGATGTTTGTAATGGTTTAGGGAACCTTTAGTTGACAGATCAGTCCAATTTGGCATTTACGTATTTCAGGTTCAGTATCACCAGATGTTAGAAGTTTATATACTGCCAGTTGCAGAGAAAATTGGGAGACCTTTATCTGAGTTCCGACAAAACAATGCCACAATTCCCAACGCAAAGTCTATTTTTAATGGGGCACAAGTAATGAACTGGTCCCCATGTCAACTGATCTTAACCCTATAGTAAATCAAAAAAGGAGGGAACCTCTATTGAAATACCGGATACGTATTTGTTACCAGATAAGTTACTTAGGTCTGTCAATGCAAGAAATCAATTAGACAGCTTAGAGAGTACAGATATCTAAGAAAGGGATTCTAAAACGTTATTAAATATGGACAAAGGGCCGATCTCAAACTCTGTTCTGTTCGATTTTTTGAATTGGTTTTGTCTTCTTGTTTCTTTTCTTTTTGTTTATTAAGTATCATTTACTATTACTGTTTTTGTCACTTAAGTTTATTTTTTTATTTTTTGTTCATTATTGTTTCCGATGCGGCTTCTATAATTGGACTCTACTGAATTTTCTCCATATTTTATTATTTAACCTTTTGTTATAGTTTACTTCCCTTCCCTCTATTGACAAGATATCTCCGCTTATTTTATGAGCCCATTTTAATTGGTCGTTAATTTCCTTTCCGCTTAACCAATGGGAGATATTCCTGGCAATTTCCCCTCCTCCTCCTAGTCCATATATTCTCTAGCACTAAGGCTTTATTTTCTTTAGTTGAATTTTGTCTCTCATCGCTGAAGATGGCTTCTTGTGGATTATAAGTTTCCTTCCCTTTTTTGGGTTGTCCATTCCACAGTTTTTGCTTAATTTTTGTTCCTATAGTAAATGTTTGGGGTTGCTCAGCAAGAGCTGTTTATGCAAATGGAGAGCAGTTTACATCATTTGGAGAACTGAGGGTCCAAATCATAAAATGCTGGGAAAATATCGACCTAAACTCTTTACAATTGCTTGTAAAATCAATGCCAATTCGTGTATGAAAAAGTTGGTTTTTATCATTTTTGGCCAGGAATATATTGTTTTTTTTTTAAATGTTTTCTGTTAAAGTTTTAACAATTTATTATTAATGTACAGTATATATACCGGGTGGGCAAGAAATAACGTGAGGTGTTCAGAGCTCGCTAGCGGGAATTCTATTAGGCCAAATGCAGTACATTTTGGTGTATATACTTAGTGGAACATGCAGTTCCGATTTCTGCAAAAAAAAAAATAGTACCAAAAGTCGCCATAGGGGGCGCTTATTTCAAGAAAACAATGAATACATTTGCATAAGCGCGTTCCGTGTTGAGCATTCATGACAATAAAAGGCAAGGCTGAGGATTTCCCATCATTCACGAACCAATGGCCTGACGATGACGCTTACTCTGCCCTACCGGGCGTTATTAGTCAAGTTGTTTTATCAGAAGAGCGACAATGCAAGTGCTGCCCTTCGTGAATTCCGACGATTGAAAACGTTACGAAGAGGACCGATGAGCATAACTAACTTACGGAAAATGATTGAACGATTTGAATCTACCGGAACTCTAGGAGTGCAACCAGGCCGGGGACGCAAACGAATCAGGCAACAACACGTTGAAGAAGTTGCAACTGCTGTTATGGAACAGGAGATGACTACTGTGAAGTGTACCAGCAATGCACACACAATAGCACGCCAAACAGAGATCCCATATTCGACGGTGAGGAAAATATTGCATAAGATATCGACATTTTATCCCTATAAACTCACACCTGTTCAACAATTGCTTCCTGGAGATGAACGTACCCGAACTGAATTTTCGTTGAGATTTTTAGCACGTATGGAAGTGGATGATGCATGGCCATAGCAAATTTTATGGAGTGATGAGGCACCTTTTTATTTGAATGGTGATATCAATACCCACAACTGCCGTATTTGGGCTGCATCAAATCCACAAGTGTGTCTGCCAACTCCCATGCATTCACCGAAACTAACAGTATGGTGCGGCTTTACTGCTTCTTTCATCATCGGCCCGTACTTTTTTGAAGAAATCCGTCCCCGTGGACCGGTGACTTGTTCCGTCAATTCTGTCAGGTATGCCGATATGCTTGAGAATTTTGTGATACCACGATTGCAGGAAAAGGGTTGTCTGGATTCTACCATTTTTATGCAGGATGGTGCGCCACCGCACATCGGACGTCAGGTGCAGCAGATCTTGCGAGAACGTTTTTCAGACAACAGAATAATTAGTCGTGCATTTCCCATGGTATGGCCACCCAGGTCGCCTGATCTCAACCCTTGTGATTTTTGGTTATGGGGATATTTGAAAAGCCTTGTGTATCAAGCACATGTTCCTGACCTCTCAACCTTAAAGGATCAAATAACGTTACATATCAGACTAATTAATGCAGATATGCTGCGAGCTGCCGTAGAAAATGTCGTATACCGCATGCAGCTATTGGAACAGCACACTGGTGGTCATATTGAAACACATTTGTAATTAAAAATAAAGCATTGTTTATTGTTGTTACTAAAGTTGGTTTGTACGGTATTTGTTCATTTGACAATTAGGTATTCATTGTTTTCTTGAAATAAGCGCCCCCTATGGCGACTTTTGGTACTTTTTTTTGTTTTTGCAGAAATCGAAACTGCATGTTCCACTAAGTATATACACCAAAATGTACTGCATTTGGCCTGATAGAATTCCCGCTAGCGAGCTCTGAACACCTCACGTTATTTCTTGCCCACCCGGTATTATGATCACGACGTTGTATTTAAATTTTTATGTTTAGTTGCATCACGTTTATTTTTTTTATTTTTATTTTTTTTGCAACAATGCTGGTGGCTTTATTATTTATGGTCTCACTTTAATTACAATGTATTTTTCATGCAATAAACAGTTTTCATAAAGTTTCCATGTCTCATACAGGGTGTTTCACTTTCCAGGGTTTACTTGAAATCAAGCCCCGATTGGATGCCATAAAAGATGTCAGAAATCGTAACTTACTTAAACAATGTTTCTTGTCAGTTAGTCTAATGCTAGCTGATTGGCCTTTTCCCTCTTATTTGTTCGATTTGCTTTCTTCTGTAACCCCACCAATCGCTTTACTGTTTTGACGATCGCTGATAGACTAGGTAGGCACCCCATCTTGTTTTACTACTTATTCTGTGTTTAGTGCGTATTTTTATGGCGCAATGCCCGTGATAATACAAGTAGTTGTGCACTTTCAACAAAACGCGTGCACTCTCATTAAAATTCCATATTGCATGTATTGGACCTTTCTTCTTTTCTTATTTCAGTTTTCCGGCAAAACTCACCAGGTTGGACTTTGAAATAGGGGGTTAGACACGTAGATAAAAACGGATAGTGACAGCGCACTGTTTCGTTCAAACCGCGCCTCCCCCTACAACTCAGTAACGCTGCTGAAATCACCACCTCTAGTGTTACGTAATTTATGGACGGCATTTCCAATTGACTGGAATATTGAATCCAAAGTTACGCATTACTGCCGCTAGGGCCGTTAGAGTTATTACAGACTGCTACTTCTATTGTCTTACATCTTTTATCTTCTAATTTGGAGTACACATAAATTTTTCGTAAAGTCTATAAATACATTTACACTAATCCGTTTCAGACCAACTTACGGTCAGTTCTTTCATGGTATTTTTAATGGTAAGTAATTTGTCAGAAGGCCAGGTAGAGTGCTGAGTGGAATGTATAAATACATTTCCAGCAAGAGCTGGATTGGAAAAACTTAGCATACCATATTTGCTTGCTTTTTTTTGGCCTGGGTTCTTTTTCCCTAGATGTCAAATGCTATAGCAAAAGTGGACTTGTCTCGAGTTTTTGATGCTGGTGAGGTTTCTTTAGTCCTTACTAGGGTTTACCTGCGTGTGTAACCCAACGAAAGTAAAGAAAGAGTAGAGTGGAAATATACTGATCATCAGCGCCACCATCCTCTTTGAAAGAAAGGATGATGTGTGCAATTTGATTCTCATTTACAAACCGTTTTGCTCATGAGGTAATGTTAATTGCAAAAGCAGCGCGTCACTGTCATTCTTACCATTTAGAAGCAAGGAACATTTTAAATTACTTACTAATTACACTGCTTTGCAATGAAATTGACCCACCCACAAGGAGTTATCCGAATGAGCCAAAAGTAGGTATACAGCAAGCGATACATCTGAACACACCTTTATTACGTTATGGAGCCAAGACGTGCACTCGTTTGTACAGGGTGTCCCAACGGAAAACGGCATCAGTAGGTTGTGGCACCACCTCTAGCGGCGATGCATTGTTCCAGCCGCAGGTGTAGGTGATCATACAGGTGGCGAATGTCATCTTGGGGTACGTCTGCCGAGGCCTGGTGAACCTGCTGTGTCATGGAGATTGCGGGGTGTTCGTAAACGACGTCCCACCATGTTCCACACGCGCTCAATTGGCGATAGGTCTAAGGACCTCGCGGGCCATGGCAGGCAGTTGACATCTTACAGACATGCCATGATCATGTTTGCCGTGTGCGGTCTGGCGTTATCCTGCTGAAAGACTGCGCCGGATATGGTGTGCAGAAAGGGCAGTAATACGGGCTGCAGAATCTCTGTGACGTACCATGCTGCTGTAAGGGTGCCTTGGATGGTGACTAAAGGCGTTCTGGTATCGTAGCCGATGGCACCCCGGACCATGATCCCGGGTGTTGGTCCACGATGGCGATACCGGATGCATTGTTCATTAGCACGTTCCAATGGTCTGCACCACACCCGTCCGCGTCTGTCGTCGGTGTCCAAACAAAAGCGGGATACGTCGCTGAAGACCACCGGGCGCCATTCCATTCGCTAGCCCACTCGTTCACGACACCATTGCAGTCGTATCGCGCGGTGCTCAGGTTTCACAAGAAGACACAACAATGGACGCTTGGCAGACATTGTCGCGGCGTGTAACCGGCGTGCTATTGTCGCTATTGACACTGGAGCAGTACCGGTAATAATAATGTTGTCGCGCAGTTACCGCAGGGTGATGGTTCTGTCCGCTAGCGCTGTTCGCATTATCCGCCTATCGGTACGAGCTGACGTGCGTCTTTTGGTGTGTGTGTGCTTTCCTCTCGCCATTGCCTTCAACATCGGCCTATAGTTCGTGCGTCCCGCGACACATGGACAGCAACCCGTTTGGTTAACTATCCAGCCTCGGAGAGGCCAATAATCCGACCTCCTTCAAAGTCCGTTAATTGCGTGAACGGTTGTCGTTGTCGTCGTCGCGGCATTGAGACCGTTGTGCGGATTACAATACTGTACGTTCACGAGGCAGTTGCTCATCCCTACTGCATGGAAAGTCTCGCACAGGTGTCAACTGATGATCCTATACAAGTATCCGGACACCCTGTATCAACCCAAATGGTCATGTCCCGTGAGCATGCATCTAATCGTTTACTAGTCGGAGGTAGACGAACCCCCACTAAATATGGATAAGTTCGGATAACTCCTTGTTGGTGGGGCAATTTCATTGCAAAGCAGTGTATTAAGGGAAATCTTGTATTTAATAGAAAATTAAAATTAAATAATTTTAATATTAAATTTTAAACGAGGACACGTAGCCTGCATGTCCTATTATGACGGCCGTGCAATCCACGTGACGTCATGAAAAGCGCATGCACGCACCATCCTTTCTGTTCACCATGGCCAATACTATGAAGCCGTGATAACTTATATATGGCGAGTTTTCTGCTTATATTTGATATCAACTGTCACGGCTCATGCTAGTTAAGTTGGCCGATTAATAATATAAGGTAAGTTTCGACTAAATTTATTCCCTGCATACAACAGCATGGTAAATATGATTGTAATAAACTGAATGTTTATTTTCTTATCCTATTATTTCAAGGTTTGACCTCAACTGAGCTTCAAATATGGCGTCGTCATTTCCACTTTACTCTTTCTTTAATCTCGTTGGTGTAACTGTCACGTGGTAAATCTTACTGTCCGAAGGTCGTGACGTGTACCAGCCTCCGTGATGGAACAGGATAGCGTCATCGTCACAATCACGTGAGAAGGAGAAAGAGAAGAGGGAGAAAGGAGAAAAGACGGGTGAAGGAGGTGACGGGAATGTGCACAGCAGAAAAGGCAGCACAAGCATAAATGAGAGATGGATTAGAAAAGCGCTGAAGGAGAATGACAGCTACTACTGGGGATGGCAAGAGAACGTTAACCTTCATAGCGTCGACAAGAAATTGTAACCAAGAGGCGGTCGCTGGCTCGTTACATAAGCCATGGCGTCGAGGAAATCTTCAGTGGCGTATGAACGAGAATGTAAAAGCAACGAAGTATGTCGGTAAGCAAGAGGATGTTATTTCTCCTATCACGCCGAGCAGCTGGAATTCAAATAAATCGACAGAAAACGCTTCGAGTCTTCGCAGCATCACCCGATACCCGAATGATGAGAATTCACTCCATGTAATGTTAAATTCCAAGGGAGTTAGAAGAGACTGTGGCAATAATCTTATCGAATACACTCACTCACCAAAAGTCATGGCACACCCCTCCAATCAGGTTCCTTGTCCGCAATGAGACAGATCCCGCTGCTTCCATTCTCGGAATGCAGGTGCACAGGACTCTTTGATATCACACAATCATTGTAAGCAAAACTACCTGCAGAAATTGGTGCCAGACGGATGTATGCCTCATAATCAGATGTCGCCAACACCCTGCAAATTTTCCGCACAACCATTGCAAGGGTCTATCGGGAGTACACCCAACGAGGGGTTAAACCCATGTCAGACAGCGGATGGGCCGCCCACACCTCATTGATGCCAGAGGTGTTCACTAGGTCACGCTGCTTATAACTACTGACTGAAGGGCGACGGCTGGCCAAATCACCATGCGGTACAACCAGGGACGTCCCACGACTGCGTCCGTGACGACAATTCTGCGAATCTTGGCAGCTGCAGGCTTTGGGAGCAGGAGGACACGACAGGTGCCACTCTTGACAGCTGCACGTCGTCGAAAACGCCTAGCCTGGGCCAACCAACATCAACATTGGACCGCTGAGGACTGGCGAAGAGTTGCCTGGTCCGATGAGTCACGGGGACATTGTCGTGCCCGTGTCTGGCGCATGGATCCCCGCTTGTCAGGTGGGGACCACTCAGGCAGGTGGAGGCTCCATACTGGTCTGTGCGGTACACCTGAAATCCGTGTCCGAACTGTCCAAGATACTTATGGCAGAATGGCGAAAATTACCTGTCGAAACGTATGAAAAACTTGGTGAGCAGTATGCCCCGGAAAGTAGAAGCTGTGATAGCAGCGAAAGGTGGACCAACAAGATACTCAAATATGTATATTTTTTATAGGGTTTTTTATTAATGTGTTTCTATTAAAGTGATGGTGTCCCATGACTTTTAATAGGGTAGTGTATCTCTTCTATAGTGAAAGTTAAAGTGCAGGGCAATAGTCCACAACCAGGGTCAGCAAATAGAACACGATCGTTGGTGGAGAAAGGGGTTTTCTTCGTAAACTTTCTCCTCCAAATCGTACCATAGATCGTAATCGACACTTTGTAATTGGACACGCCCAGTCAAACTTGGGCTGGACAGCGTATAGATAATAATAGAGTTCCTATACGAATAGAGGGTTGCGACAACGTTATACCCTTTCATAATTCGGGCACCAACTTGTGCCTGGTGGTTTTCACTTGCCTTATAATATTCGTAGTAGAGTCTTGTCGCGTATTAATTATAAACTATTTTTAAAGAGTTATCTTTGAAATAATTTCATCAATGAAATAATTTTCGTTACTATTTACTTTGGTTTGTTTATGGAGCTTCTGTATTATAATTTTACATACGTGGTTATATAATTTATTTGCGATATTAATTGAGTGAGCATACTATTATGACCACCCTGTCAGTATCTCGTTGGGCCACCTTTTGCCTTTAATACTGCGGTGATTCTTCGTGGCATTGATTCCACGAGATGTTGGATGGTGGTGGGAGGAATCTTATACCATGCCTGATAGATAGCATTGTCTAGTTGTGCTAGATTGGACGGTGGTGAATCCAGCCGTCTGATGGTTCGTTCGACTTCGTCCTACAAATGCTCAATTGGAATGAGATCTGGGGATTGCGGAGACCACCGAAGTAAGGTAAAGTCCCCCTCATGTTCCTGGAACCACTCCTGCACAATACGAGCTCTTGTTCCTCCTGTGGCATGGCGCATTGTCTTGCTGGAAGTAGCCATCTCCATTGGGGTAAGTCGTCAACATGGCAGGGTGGATTTGATCGGCGACGATACGGAGGTATGCTGTGCCATCCAGTCGTTGTTCAACACGTATTAACGGACCCAACGCATGCATGGAAAACGATAACACTGCCCGCATCGGCCTGAAGGGTTGTACTCATGCATGCGGGGTCCATGCTTTCGTGCTGTTTCCGCCAGATTCTCACGCGGCCGTCTGCATGATTTAACTGGAATCGTGACTCGTAAGACCACATGATTTGTTTCCACTGCTCGATAGTCCAGTCTTTGTGCTCCTGAGCGAATTGGAATCGTTTCCGCTTGTTGGCTGCAGACAGCAAAGGTGTGCGGACAGGTCTTCGGCTTTCGTATCCCATGCGATGCAGTGTGTGGCGGACAGTGCATTCAGAGACCGTTTTGGAAGACCCCTGATTAAAGTCAGCAGTGATTTGATGCACAGTTGCCCTCCTGTTATCCTTTACCAGTCGTGACAGTCTCCGTTCTGTCCGATCATCAACCATCCGCGGGCGGCCACAACGCGAACGTTCAGATCCCGTCTTCGGGCTAACCGTCCAGTGTTTAAATACTTTAACGACGGCTGCTCTTGAGTACCCCACGAATCCTGCTGTTTCGCTGATACTCGCTCCATAGTTACGAGCACCTACAAACATCCCGCGTTCGAAGGCTATTAAATCGCGTCGTTTACCCATAGTTGAAGAATGGAACACGTCTACTGTTGTCGACGTGACTCAGCTTCCCTCTTTATATTGGTCCGCCCGTGACGACGTCCGTGCGCGCATTTGCATAAACATGTCAGGTGCTCATAATAATATGCTCACTCGGTGTATAGCAACGTCAAATGACTACCACCAGCTAGGATGCTTGAATCCAATTTTCTCCTCATTAACTGCCGAAATTCTTTCAAAAACACCAAGGTTCTTTCTTATTGCATTACATCCATCAACTATCCGGTTTCTCAAAACTTCTACATTTTCCATTGGAGCAGTGTAAACTAACGACTTTAGATGGTCCCATAGAAGAAATTCCAAGAGATTTAAATCCGGGGATCGAGCAGGCCATAAGTGAGGTCCACCTCGACTAATCCAGCGGTCTTGATATGTTGCATTTAAAAATTCATGAGCAACCACACTAAAATGCGCTGGTGCACCATCGTACATAAACCACATTACATTTCTCGTTGCCAGTAGTATATCCTTTGGAAAGACACAGCGTTCCAAACAATTTCGAAACACCTCACCGGTAAGTCGCAGAGAAAAACGAACAGCCATAACGCGCAGTTTATGTTTCATTAGAATGACCATTATACTAGGTCTGTAAATATGAAACCGGAATTTGCCTCTCAATGTACGTAGTTACCGTCAAACCGCGTCGTTGGCGCCATTTTCTTACTCTAACACCTAACATAGATTTTCAACTCACGACAATACAAGTTTCATACAACGGCATAGTTTGTAATAGCATTGAACCTGTCGAATTCTGTGCCTGACAACTACGATTTGCGGACAGCATTGATTTTCTGTTACCTTTTGAAGAAAACTGCTGCAGAATCGTATCGAATGCTTGTCGAAGCTTACGGTGAGCATGCTCTTGGTAAATCACAGAGCTATGAGTGGTTTAAAAAATTCAAAAGTGGAGATTTTGACGTGAGAAACAATGCTCTGAGTTTTGTGGGATCAGAAGGGCGTCTTCTACTGTAAGCTGCTAAAACCTGGCGAAACCGTTAATTCTGAACGCTACCGACAACAAATGAACGATTTGTGAATCAAGCTTTGCGTGAAAAACGACCAGAATATCAAAAAAAAAAACAACACAAAGTGTTTTGCTTCATGATAATGCACCATCACACAGAACAAAACTGGTCAAGAAATACTTTCGCATGCGGCTTACTCGCCAGACTTGGCTCCGTCCGATTACTACTTATTTGCCTCGATGGGACACGCACTTGCTGAGCAGCGCTTCACTTCTTATGAAAATTTGTGAAAATGGCTCGATGACTGATTTGCCTCAAAAAAGCAATATTTTTTTTGGCATGGCATCCACAGATTGTCAGACAGATGGAAAAAATTTATACCCAGCGATTGCAATGCTTCGAATAAAATATTTTTTATCATTTTCATACAATAAACGTGTATTTTATACAGGGTGTTTTTGAATTGAGTACAGATTTTTTGGGAGATGATAGAAGAGGTCCTTAGAAGTATTTTTTGTCATATGAACATGGTGTCCCCGCAGCTCCGTTTACTTACAATACTGCATTGAACAATCAAATGACACCGGGACGCGAGAGGGAATGTTCAATAGCTACAATAGTCATCTGTGGTCTCATGTCAACCCATGTGCAACACATGTTAACAGTTTTCAGCATCGTTTTTCGTTGAATATTTGGGCTGGCATGATTCACAATGTCATGATTGGGCCATATCTCCTACCATGCCGTCTTAACGGGCAAACATACCTTGGTTTCCTGAAGGAGGAGCTCCCTGGTCTTCTTGAAGATGTTCCACTAATGACCAGACATTTGATATGGTTTCAACAGGACGGCGCACCTTCGCATTACACAAGAGCAGTTAGAGATTACCTAAATGAGACATATCCTGGTCGTTGGATTGGTCGTGGCGGACCAGTTGCTTGGCCACCGAGTTCGTCAGATCTCACACCGCTGGATTTTTTTTACGGGGAATCATAAAATCAATGGTGTACTCAGAACGTAGATACCGAAGAAGAATTGGCGCACGTGTTGACGCGGCAGCAGGGGTCATCAGCGACCGTGCAAATCAACTGTTTCCACGCGTACATCAATCCATCATAAGGCGTTGCGAATTGTGCTATGAAGCAAATGGCGGCCATTTCGAACAATTACTGTAAAAGTTATTACAGTAGATTGCTTGTGTTAATTGTTAAAAAGAAAATAATCTAGGCCTACCAACGCACACTGCGTCCCGGTGTCATTTGATTGTTCAATGCAGTATTGTAAGTAAACGGAGCTGTGGGGACCCCATGTTCATATGACAAAAAATACCTCTAAGGACCTCTTCTATCATCTCCCAAAAAATCTGTACTCAATTCAAAACCCCCTGTATACAAAAATTCCGGTTTCATATTTACTTGCCTGGTATTACATAGAAGATACCTGTATATGACACAATCAATCCAGTAATGGGCTAACTTACAAACTATACCAGCTTACGTTAAAACAAGGCCTCCCTCCATACACCTCTGTAGCGCTGTCCAATACACCCCGTCAAGCGTTACGTAATTTATGGATGGCATTTCGAATTAAGTAGAATATTGAATGCAAAGTTACGCATTACAGCCACTAGGGCCATTACAGTAGAGTTATTACAGACTGGTACTTTTATTGTTTTACTTCTTTTATCTTTTAATTCGGATTTCACATAAACTCTTCATAAATTCTGTAAATACATTTACATTAATCTGTTTTAGACCAACTGCAGTCAATTCGTTTAGGATTATTTTTAATGTTAAGTAATTTGACAGAAGGCCAGATAGAGTGCTGAGTGCTCCCGACAAGAGGTGGGTTGGAATACTTTTATGTAGACTATTAATGACAAAACTCATATTATTATCATGGGCATGTACTTATTATTGTCTTTTAAGAGATGATTAAGTTTTTTTACGTTGGGTTTAGCATTATGCCACCTGAAGATCTCATTAGATCATAAATCCGTGGAGGTAATAACATTTGCCTTATCATTTCGAAAATGATTTGTCTTGAGTTTTTGTTACTGTTGGTGGGATTGTTTCGTCTTCACCAGAGGTTAACTGTTGGTGTAACCTAAATGAATAAGTACAAAGGAAGTTTATAAATCTCTAGAAATTTTTTAAAAATATTATGGAGATATTGGGCAGTTTAATTGTTGATTAATTGTTGTCACGTAAAAATTTGAGAATAAAGAAAGATTTAAGTAACAGGTTCTAGAATAGCAAATGGTAGTGTTTTTATTGGAAGCTACGCGTTTCGAAATACACTTCTTCCTCAGGGTAGGGAACGATTACGACCAGATCGATACTTACTTACTTACTTTTCAAACCCGCTTATCCGTTAGGGTCGCGGGGGCAGCAGCCCTATGGAGGATCTCCAGCGATCGCGATCTTCCGCCATCAGGCGCATGTCCTCCCTGGTAATATCCAAGCGACTCGAACCCAGATTCTCCATGTAGCCACCTGGTTCTAGGCCGACCCCTTGGTCTCTTACCCACTGGCTTGGAAAATAACAACTGCCTAGGAAGACTAGTTTGCGGCATCCGTATCACGTGGCCATACCAGCGCAACTGAGATCTCTCAATGCGGAGAAGTAGCGGCTCAACACTTAAAGATTCCCTTATTGTGCTGCTGTACACTCTATCTAGTAGGGTAATACCTGCCACACCTCTCAGAAATCTCATTTCGGCCGCTTTTACCCGCGATCGCACTCTTTCAGTCATTACCCAAGCCTCATGACCATAGGTGAGAATGGGGACAAAGATAGATTTGAAGACGGAGAGCTTGGCTTTGTCACCCAGCTCGCGTTTCGTTACCACGGATCACCATGGTTCACGTCTGACACAGCTTGCTGCACCGATCCGAGCATCCAATTCTTTCTCCTGCCGTCCATCACTCGTGAATGCAATCCCAAGATACTTGAATTTCTCCACCTGTCTCAATGAGGCTCCCCTAACATGGAGAGCGCACTGAGCAGGCTGTCTTGAAAGGACCAGAACCTCGGTTTTAGCCACACTGATCTTCATCCCAGCTTCTTCACATTTGGCTGCAAACCGGTCTAGTGCATGCTGAAAGTTCGTGCGAGAAGACCCAAGGAGGACAAGGTCGTCAGCAAAGAGCAACCTCTCCACCAATCGAGTATACATCTAGTGATTTGACAGGGATGTCATGAAGGGTTATAGCGTGAATTCCTGTTTCATCTTCCAAATCTAACATAAAATGAGCGGTCGAATTAGATGTACATGTATGGCTGGAGAATTTGTCTTTATGCAGCCAAACTCTACTTTTGTTCCTGTGTATAAAATGTGGGGATTTCCTCGTGGAAAATTGGAATGAGAAGATGCTGCTGATCGCTTCGGTTGCACGTGTATGTCACAATCACCACAAATCTTTTTGAAAAATTTCCTTACCACTTTTGATATGACTTCTCTCCACGTGGACTATAGAAAATTGCGCAGGATTTGTTGCAATCATTGAGATAGATGTACTTCCATCCTTCTACTGCGAGGTAACGCTCATAGAGCCTCCGACAGTTTATCTTCCTTTCTGCGACGTGTCGTGGCAGTAGTTTATGAACACGACTCTTGTATCTTTGTTTATTATTTTATTTACGGTAGCCTCTGAAGTTCCTACAGTGTTTGTGATCCCTCTTTGGGTCGCTGGAGTTTCAGACTGGACAAGCTGTTACCTTTTGAATGACCTGTGGTGTTCGGCTTGTAAGAACTCGAGAATTTTGCTGTTTCTGGCCAGTTGGAATTAACCCTTACCGGGATTTTCCTTTTCTCTTCAGTACTGCCGATACGCCTTTCTTCGAAACAGAGAAATTTAGTGTTTTACAATTAGCATCGGAAAGGGCTATAATATACCTTTCCTTGTAAGGTCCGATTTTCGGAGACATTTTTTCATCACATTTACTGCTTTCGAATGAAAGCCAACAATGCGGATGTAATAATATAATTTCACGTGCTTTCTGTCACGCGCACGTGCACGTGACCCGCAGCATTCACGCAATAAATCGCTACCAAAGAACGTAATCACCTTCTGTAATTGATGCTATTTTAATTTTTGCCTATTTTTTCGATATCTCAAAGGGTTTCGATTTTGTTCTAGATTAACTCCAATTATTGGCAATGTAATATTAATTACGGAGTTTTTGTAATTCTTATGAAGTTTATTCTTGTGCTCCTTGGTAAGGACCATTTTTAATAGATTTTTATGATGTTTTCGGGAAAGACATTGCACTAAACTTCGAAAGAGAAGAGAAAAGCTCGTAGTACTTTATTTATTTTTTACTTGTTATACTGTACGTCTGGAAGTCTTCATGAAATTTTTCTTTGCTGTCCTAATATCTTTAGAAAAAATAGAAGAGAAAAACCAACGATGGCTACTCAAAAGTTAAACTGTTATATGGATGTTCACTATAGTCGGCAATGTTATCGTAATGCTTAGCTTTCTCATTTTCCTCTTGATTTTTATTATATGGATCCTTTGATCCTTTTGAAGAGTGGAGAAATAAATATTTCTTCTTGACACATAAGGAATTACTCAGAACTTGGATGGCAACCTTGTCCAAGGGAGGGGGGGGGATTCTTTTTCTAGCCAAACAAGATAGCGATCTTTAAACATTTTTTTATTGCTCTGAAACTGTAAGGAGCAAAATAAATGGAGTCGAGCCAGAGCTTGAAAAATTCAAGTTTAATAACCCTGGCTAAAGTGGAGTGTAAATTAAGAGAGGTCTTCATACCTGATCTCAACACCGTTCTATTGAGATGTATCCATTTTTTCTCCCCACACGATTGAAGGCTTGTTTTCGACGGCAGTCCAATCATTTATTGGCTGTAAGCACATAATGGGCTCCTCATTACATTTCGCTCTCTTAAGAGAAAGGAAAAGTAGGCTCTGACTCATGTAAAAGCCAACAATCATGGCTTGCGTCAATTATAGTGTCACCCGTAGAAAATACGATTCTGTGACGTCATTACCGAGGAGAACGATTCGGCGTCATCAAGTTTGTAACAATCATTCCCGTACGAAAGTCAAGAATTTAATTCAGCCAATTTTGGATTCAACTTGCGATTTTCCTTATTAAAGCTGGGAGGGAGAAGTTGTGTTTGCATGTGTGTGTGTTTGTGTCTGTGTATGTGTGTGTATCAATTGCTTATCGTTGTTTCTTTTTACTGATCCCCGGCCCACTTCCCTCCCTCTAGCCACTAATGGACTTTGTCAGTTGGCAAGCCGACCCGTAATTGGGGGTAATGACGGCCTTTAAATCTGACCAATCTCCTTGGCTCTTGACAACATAACGGCAGGTTAGCCAAGACTGATGACGTTGAGGAAAAAAATCCACAACAATCTTGGCAGAGGAAAGGATTTCCCGAAGAGTACATTTCATTCTTCCGAGACCTCAGTGACCGCGCTTCCACTCCCTCCGATCCTGTGTATTTACCTTTGCAGCTATTTAGCATTACCGTCGTTTAAAAAAAAAATAAAAAAAAATAAGACGTGACTAAACTTGCCTTTAGATTCCTTCCACATCTCACGCTGATGTTTCTTGTTAATTAAAGTGATCAAAATAGCAATTTTTTTTTGTCTTAGCGTTTGAAAAATTTAACTTGAAAGATTGATGCTTTTTTAAAACGGTATTTTGACTTTGAATAAATAAAAGAAGGTTTTATTTATTTATTTTTTTTAATTACTGCTTAATTTAATTTAGAGTGAGTTATCATAAATATCGTTGTATATTCGCCTGTATTTTTTTAAAATTTTTTTTTTATAAAATTATAGAATGTAAACTTAACAAGGAGCTTATTAAAGATAAGATAAACAGCGGCTTTTACATTTCATTGAGCGTAAAAACATATTGCATTTTGTACATAAATCAGAGAAACGTTTTGTTAGGTAAGAGCTAAAATTAAAAAATATCCTTTCTAAAATTATAAGTTTTCTCTCAACTCGTATCAGTCCAGGAGTTTCTTCGTTAAAGAATGATTTCAGAGATTTGTTTTTTATTATAGAAATTCCTTTCGAGAAAGTAAAGTAAAACCAGATTGTCCATTTATCACACAACCCAAAAAGCCCTCGGTCATAACCTTTAACTTGCCTGATCAATGGATAATCCTGCATATTCAGTGCTTCTATAATCACCAATAAATTGGCTTGCAATTTAAATTTTATTGCATTTTCATGTAATGGAATTATGTTTAAAACCTTCAACCTATCTCGAAGTGGTAAATTTGGATTGGACGTTTTCACAAAGTCATATAAAACTTGTGTAATAAAATGTATTAATGTCATGGAATTGCAGGAAAGTTTAATTAAACCTCCGTGCGTTTCAAAAGCATAAGGGTGGTTAATTTAAAACAGGACGCCAGAAGCCTTTATAGAAATATCACACAATAAAATTATAATACTGTATTTGTGTATTTAATTTCTTTCCGTCCATACTTTTATAAGGTGCGAGACATACAGGGTGAATACAAAAGTCTGAACCCCCTTTTATTTTTTGAACCGAAGCAGATATGTCAATTTCGATGAATCCAATGAATAGGAAGTTGTGGGTGGCCTATCCCATGGTGCACTTTTCATCAT
>JAHWFO010024706.1:285041-312282 GCA_023313115.1 Rhysida immarginata | reverse complement strand
TTTATCGTTCAAGGTTCGCTCTTTGTTTGTTCTTGAAAACATTTTTACCCTCCTTCATCCTGTCTCGAATTCGATCCTAACAACTTTTCCAACTCTGCCAATACTCTTGGGTCCTTGAACAAAAGTCAACCCAACCCTATTCTATAAGGTCTAAATTGAATCCTCGACAATCCAGCAATTCTGGCACCATTTAAGGGCTTCTTAAATCGAGCAGAGAAAAAGCATTTAAAACATTATTTATTATTTAATTCTTTACTATCTCTGAATCCGTTCTAAGTCTTTCAAAAATGCTAAACTTACGATCCCATAAACAATCCTAACGTGAATAAATTATTAAATTTGCATAATTAACGTTAATAAATTCTAAATTCTAAAACTGGCTAAGTACTCATTCTCGAAATCCTACAACTTTGTGTAGACTATCGGTCGCCAATTCTTCTCTTTACTTGCATACCATTTGCTCAATACAGCACGGAGCTATAGGAGTGCTTCCTCTATCGTCTTTCACTCTTTCTCAATAGTCTGCTAACTTATTATCTCCAGTTACTGATCATTTTTACAGGTTTTCAAGAAATTGTTAAGTACTAAGAATTCTCTTTTCTAAGAAAAGCCTGAACAACAGGAATTCTATGATTGAATTCTATATTGCACAAACTTTGCCTTGCATTGATGGACATGAGACATATATTGCTGATTCTTGCATACTGTTCATGTATTGCGTGTTGATAAACATTGCTGATACCTATTCTTGCAAAAAATTTATTTGCATTGTTGGTCCGTGCAGGGGGTTTGTGAATTGCGTGTTGATAGCATTGTTGATACTTATTTTTGCTTAAACTTTGTCTTTCATTGTTGGTCTTGAGATATTTCTCATTAATATACCCTGCCATAACCATGAATATCGATTTTTTATCAACAATTATTATTTTTTCGAAATCATCACCAACAATAAAGGAAACAAGGAAAAGTTTGTGCAAGAATACTTATCAACAATGGTGTCAACACGCAATGGACGAATACTATGCAAGGATCAACAATATATATCGCATGACCAACAATGCAAGACAAAGTTTATGCAATATAGAATTCAATGCATAGAATTCCTGTTATATCAGGCTTTTCTTAGAAAAGAGAATTCTTAGTACTTAACAATTTCTTGAAAATCTTTGAAAATGATCAGTTACTGGAGATAATGAGTTAGCAGATTATTGAGAAAGCGTGAAAGACGATAGAGGAAGCACTCCTTTAGCTCCGTGCTGTATTGAGCAAATTCTAAGCATGTATATAGAAGAATCGGCGACCGAAGAATGGCCAATTTTTACTTCAAGACATTGAAAGAAGAAAGGAAATTGCAACTACATCAAGTGTACATATGATGTAAGATTACATGAGTAAGAAATTATAGGAGAGACCCATCCTATGTGAGCCTTTACAATATTCTTTTCGAATTTTCATTAAGAATTTTTACTCTATTAATTCTAAGCATTTTCTTGTTTTTATTTTTAAGATATGGCAAAATTTAATTTAATTTTTTGAGATTGTTCTGTTTATCTACATGTGTAATTTTCCCTGGCAATGCCTGGTACCTTTGCTAGTCTTTCTATAAATATAAAGAAGTATGTTTGTTTGGTTGTGTGTGGGATTTTTGTTTGTTTGTTTGTTTTTTATACAAATCTACAATTTTATTCCGATCTTGATAAAATTTCGCATACTAGATCTTCAAAGCATGAGGAAGGCCTCAGTCTATCTTAGATTTCGAAAAAATAATATTATTGTTAAAAAAAATCGATATTCATGGTTATGGCAGGGCATATTAATGAGAAATATCTCATGACCAACAATGCAACAAAATGTTTTTGCAACAATAAGTATGAACAATGGTGTCAACACGCAATGCGCAAAGATCGACAATATATGTCTCATGACCAACAATGCAAGGCAAAGATTGTGCAATATAGAATTCAATGCATAGAATTCCTGTTATTCAGGCTTTTCTTAGAAGAGAGTGTTCTTAATACTTAACAGTTTCTTGAAAATCTTTAAAAATGATCAGTAACTGGAGATAATGTAGTGTTAGCTATTGAGAAAAAGTGGAAAGACGACAGAGGAAACACTCCTTTAGCTCCGTGCTGTATTGAGCAAATGGGGGACAATTAAATAGAAGAATCGGCGACCTCTAAACTACTTTTAAGATGAATGGCCAACTTTTGCTTCAAGACGTCGAGAGAAGAAAGGGAATTGCAACAACATCAAGTGTACACCTAAAGTAAGATTAGGTGAGTAGGAATTTCTTGTGACTATCGGTGTCATCATTGTGAGCTTTTAAAAAATTTATTATCGAATTTTCATTAAGAATTTTTACTGCATTATTTCTAAGTGTTTTCATCTGTTAATTTTTAAGATATTTCAAAATTTAATAAAGAAAACAAAGGGTCACGCCGGGGTGATCACCGAGCATATTGGGTAGCACAGCATATCCAAACATTTCATAAAAATATATTCTGAATATATTCTGTGTGAATGAGAATATTTTGGAAACTGAGATGATTTAAATGAGATTATAATGCGATGATTGAACGTTCATTTCCAAGAATTATTAATAATAAGCATAAAATGACGATGAAGTGCCAGGACATAAATAACACAGCATCTATTGAGGAGGAAAAGGAGTCACACCTGTCTCCCTTGAGCTGCCTATCAAGCATCGAGATGACTGGCAATAATTTGTGTCTAGAAAGGAAACAGAAAGAAAGAGTATTGGTCAGATACTCTGCAGCTGAAAGAGAAAAGACTATACGGGCAATGGACACATCTGAACAATGGAAGTTTCGAATAAAGCAAGAGGGTGGAAGAGCTTCTGCGTCAAGGGCAAGAAAAACTCGAGTCTAAAGTATATGGTGATGCTCCGAAAGACGAAAGAGGAAGCAATCCTTTAGCTCCGTGCTGTATTAAGCAAACGGTAATTAGAAGAATCGGCGACCGCTAGATTACACAAAGAGATGAATCTCCAAGTTTTTGCAACAACATCAAGGGGAACATCCAAAGTAAGATTACGTGACTAATAAATTATTTAGGTTAGCAGTGGCATGCATGGAGAGGTCCATCCATTGTGAGCACTTAAAAATTTTTTTCCCAGTTTTCATTATGAATTTTACTGTATTAATTCTAAGCGTTTTCATGTGTTTATTTTATATGATATTGCAAATTTTAATCATAAAAATAGTCCGAGCCACGCGCCAGGTTATCACCTAGCTTGTTTGGTAGCACATCAGATCCAAACATTTCATAAAAATACATTTTGATTATATTCTGTGGGGAATGTGTATATTTTGGAAAAGTGAGATGCTGATAATGCGATGACTGAACGTTATTTTCCTAGAATTATTAATAATGAGCATAAAATGATGATGCAATGAGAGAACATCAATAAGGCAGCGTCTATTGATGAGGCAAAGGAGTCACGCGTATCTTCCTTGAGTTCCTTATCGAACGTCCAGACGACTGGCAAAAATTTATGTGCCTGGAAAGGAAGGAGAAAGAACGAGTATTGGTCAGAGAAACTCTGCAACTAAAATAGAAAAGGCTATACGGGCATTTGAAACATCTTAGCAACGGGAGTTTTGAATACAGCAACAGCTTCTACATCAAGAGCAAGAAAAAATTGAGGCTAAAATATCTGGTCCCGGTATATCACCTAGGATTCCTGTTTTTCGTATTTTTCGTAGAATATTTTTGCTCTATGCATAGATATTCTTGGGAGGTTTATTCCATAGTGCTGCCACTCATAGATGTTGAAATAATGCAAGATTCTCTATTCCATCCTAGCTTACTATACGTGTCTCTTAAGCACAATTCTACCATTGTCCCTTCTCTCTATTACTCACTGTCAGTGTCAATGTTCATGTTAAATCATCTTAAGTTGCTCCTTATATTTCTCTCTGTATCTTCCTGTCTATGTCCTCTTGTCTATCTCAATTCGCTTATACCGGGTGTTCCAAAAATTCTTTTACAAACATTTAGAGGAGATAATATGCGTGATTCAATGGGAAAATGTTCATATGAACATGGGTCCGAATTTACACGATAGCTGAGATATGAACAGAAATTAAAATGCCGACACTAAGATCAACAAGTTAATAACTCAGGTTCTGTAACACCTATGATATAGATTTTTGGAAGAATAATAAGATACCTAAAACAATGTGCACTGTTAAAAAGCTGTTCGTATCCCAGCAAGTAAATGCCGAGTTACGCATTCAAATTCGTAACACTGCTCACGTGTGATTACTAACCAGCACGAGTTATGATTTTGAATAAGTAACTCGGAAACTACTATTTTGTAATTCGATCAAATTTTAAGGCTATACACAATTTTATATACCCTACTACTTACCCCAATTTCATCATCCTAGATTTTCTAGAACTAAAGTTATTAATAATGTTGATATTGGTGGCGGCATTTATATTTCTTATCATATCTCAGTTTCATACTACAGAGATATGAAGAGTAACGTGCATGTTTTAAAATACAGACTACTCGCAGGTGTTTGTAACATGTATGGTGGCGTGCAGTCTGTGAGACCGCATTTGGAAATTATTTTTTTAAATGTTGAAAAATTAAATTCATGAATTATTATTATCTGTCACTTAATTTCGGGACTTACCTCTCTCTTGGCTTACCAGATTATTGTCGGACAGAAGATATTTTCTTTCACACTTCGGGAAAGATTCTTCGATACTCTCCAGAAACTTAGGGGTTCCTCAGGAATCGATCCTTTCGCCCTTGTTATTCAATTTATTTGTAAATGATTTACCTTGTATCTTTACGACCTCCAAACCGAAATTATATGCTGATGACTCTGCATTATTGCTTTCCTCCTCAAATATTCTTCTTTTGCTTTCTGCTTTAAACCTGGCCCTCGAGGAACTAAGACACTGGTGCCATGCTAACTTCGTAATTGTTAATATTGAGAAAACGAAGGTGATGTTTTATTATCAAAAAAATAAACTCAATATTCCTGCTTCACCTTTAATTTACTATGGTTCTTCACTAATTAATACAACTACGGTGATCACTTACCTAGGACTTACTTTAACTCCCGACTTGTCATGGGATTCACATGTTGATAAATTATTATTAAAGCTCAATAAAAAACAAGGAACTATTACAAGACTGCACTTTCTCCCATCGAATATCTTACTTTTACTTTATTTTTCGTGGATACATTCTTCTTTGTGTTTTGGGGTTATGATTTGGGGCTCTAGATCATCATCTAATCTTACGCGCATATTAAAACTTCAAAAGTGGTTTCTTCGTACTCTTTTACATCTACCTAAATCCTCCCCAGAATCCCAGTATTTTTCATCTTTGTGAATATTTACCATTTATCAAATCTACTTCTTGGTGTAACGTAACTATCAGAGGGGAAAAGTGTGGGACTTTAAAGATGTAGCAAAGTAAGCTAAATGAAAATTAGTTTTTATTGATATTCTTAAAGTTCAAAGTATTCCAAATGAAAATGCGTAAATAATCACTAGATGCTTTTTCGTGTAAATAATCACTAGAACTTCCAGTTTAAGTTAAAGGCAGTGACTATATTGAAAATGACAACAATTGTAATTCAACAAAAACCTGGCGCCAAAACTGGCCAGTCAGAAAATTAAAGTTAATTAGAAAATTAATGTTAATTGTAATTAGCATACAAATCCTTGACATCTTATTCTAGCTTGTCCTAGGTTCCATTCAGAATGAAATTCCATTGTAATAAAAGACAATAACGAATTATTAACTCATGGAAACGGCTGCTCAGCAACCGTCTTGGTCGTTTAAAGTCTTCAACTTTAACATTAAATTCAATCAAAGCAAGATACTTCAGTCCATTAATTGCTTTGCAATATATATTATAGTATTCGCTATAATGCTGATTACTTTCTCGTTTCAGACGTATAGCTTGTTGCACACGAATCTTGTGCAAAATTATCCTCTACTTCTGGGGCCTTCTCCTGTTCTTCACTATACTACGGTGACCCCTTCGTGTGACCCTTTTGTCGGGAGGATAACTGGAACCCGAATATTGATCTGGTCGTCTGGAACGAGCGACACAGTGGGAATTTCTATCAGGGTAGATAAAATAAATGCAAGAATTAATAGGTTGCGATATGCATATCATACAACAGATAACTAAGCAATATGAAAGACTACGCAAACAGGAAAATTCTAATTTCGCGCTAAAAGTGAACAACTCCATGTAAGGAAATAAATTAAGAGCTCCGCAACGCGCAATTTTCACCAGTGATATGCGCACTCACGCTGCTACCTCTTTTGCTCAGGAATTTTTCCTGCTCCAATGTCGATACGAAAAGCAATTCGTCCTTGCTTAACATTCTGCCTCCTTGGCTTATGCCTTCGTCGACTTCATTGGTCTCTCCTCGAAAACAGCGCTCGGCCACAGGCGATTGCTGTCTATTCTGTAAAGAGATTGCTGTCTATTCTGTCTACCAATGAGAGCGTAGAACCTTTGTCGTCTAGGCCTAATGTCGGATTATCGAGTGCCTGCCTGGTCTCCGGCGCCTCTAGTTTCTGCTTCATAATAACGTTATTTCCGGACGCCTTACTAGTTGAGGGCATAGGACATTTGGCAGTCCCACCTAACGACGTATTATCGCCCTTTGAATTCGAGCTTCCATGAGTAATTTCTCGTGCCCTTCACTCACCTTCCCCTTGTGGTTCCCGCGAGATTAACGCTTCTCGTTGCCCGTGGAACACGCTGCAGCGAAGTTTAATCCAAGCTCCCCTATTATGGTAAGAATGATAAAGCCTAGCCTGCTGCTCGTGCATCTACCTAGAAGCACCTCTTGGCTCCGGGTTCCCGGGAAGATCGCCTCAACATGACCGCTCCGTTCTTTCGTCCTTCCTCATCCAAATCTCAATTTGCTCTCCCCTTCTCTCTCTCTCTTCTCCTTTCCACGTCTCCTCTTCACATTTTCTCTCTTTCGTATTGACTCTTTCCTCGTCTCTCCTCTACTCATCTCACCAACCTCATCTCACCAACCTCTCCACATGTTTTCTGTCTTTCTTTCCTATTACTTAGTGCTCCATCCTTTGGACTTTGCTTCTCTTTCGTCGTCTGCTTTCACCCTCTCTCTTTTCTGTGCCTGCCTTCTTTAACACGAACTGGGATTTGGGAGGTTTTTAAGCTGACTCCTCCCAAATCTTGTGACACTCGGCCTTATGTACATTTATGTACAAATCAATTAACTCTTTGATACAGCTTTATTATCCCATTACAATTCAATTTAATTGTGATAGGCATTATTACAATACTCGTTCTTCTAGTGGGATACAGATCCCAACATCACTGTTGAATTATCGCGACTGCTGTTTCCCATTCAGGGATTAAATGCTGGGCCCATCTGCCCCTTGAAATCCGCTCTTTGGTTTCTTACCCCTTGTTTCGAAGGGCCCTACGAATTTTCTGTCTTCATTATATACCTACAAACATGAAATTTATTAATTAATATTCAGTTTAACCTATTATCAAATATTTCTTGCTAGTATTATTTGTTCTAACTTTGGTTTCATTTTTGTTACATTCCTACTTTATTATATTATTTATATGGGACCATTTGAGCACTAATTCTGTTTTTAATAGCCATTTTAATATCATTAGAATAATTACGCTCTGTAGGTTTTCATATGTAAAATTTCAGGAGCTTTATTTGCTTTTATTTATTCGTTTTTGGCCGAAGCTGTCTTTATTAATTTTGTTTTTACGTTTTACTTAATTAATCCTTATTACTAACCTTATTGTTTACTTTGCATTATTTAGTAATTTATGCCCTCCTGGCCTAACTTGTTGGTATGTACCATACTGGCCTCTTAGGGCATTGCTGTACTAATTTTTTTAACCTTAAATAAATAAATAAATTACTATCAATATTTTGTTAAAAATTGCTATAAGTGCAAAAACGATTGTCCCAAATTTTCTAGGAAAAAAGAAAGGTGTATACTTTTTCGAAGAAATAGAAGTTTCATTAAAATTAGAAGTAAAATTAGAAGTAAAGTCAATTTACCTCATGATTAATGGAAAACTTCAAAAACCCTTTTCCAAAAGTCTAAAAAACGCAACTTATGAAAGAAATTAAAAATCCCTTTTTTCCTCCAATATTAGACATGAGTAAGTCAGGAAAGGCATTTATAAAAATTAAGTAGTTGAAAATTGATATTTAGCACTGTTTCTGTTATCCCTCAAGGTTCCACCTTATCACCACAACTGTTCAACATGTTCATAAATGATTTACCTTCAGCTCTAACTCCTCTCACTACTATTTTATATGCCAATGACGCGACTCTATTATTTGCTGACTCATCTCTATCGCTAATCGAACGGACAATTAACCATATATTCAACAACCTATTAAAATAGAACAAATTAAATAGCTTACATTTAAATATCGAGAAATCTACTTACATCATTTTTCATCAACGTAACAAAAAATTATATCTCCTGAAATTCTATCTAATGATCTGAACCTTAAACCTTCTAAAAATGTTAAATTTCTAGGCATCAATCTCTCACACAACCTTTCATGGGATTCCCATATAAATATCATCTCATCCTCATTAAATCAACGCTTAGGCATGTTTTCCTGCCTCCACTTCCTCTCGAAAATGATCTTACCTCTTCTATATTACACACTAACATAATCTTCACTTTTAC
Organism: Rhysida immarginata; assembly: GCA_023313115.1. Taxonomy (NCBI): domain Eukaryota; kingdom Metazoa; phylum Arthropoda; class Chilopoda; order Scolopendromorpha; family Scolopendridae; genus Rhysida; species Rhysida immarginata. Next base: position 303,562 of record JAHWFO010024706.1, on the reverse strand, counting down.
ATGGAATAGAATTTTTGGTTATACCACCAAATCAAATCTATTACGATTACTTCGCTTTCAAAAATGGTTCATAAGAATCTACTTAAACGTAAATAAATCCGACCATGTCTCACATTTATTTCCTTCTGTAGGAATATTACCTATTTCCCACTTATACTCCTTTCACTTAGCTCTCTTCATGCTCTATATAAAGTCTTAAATAAAAAAATTTCAGTAATCCCCCTCCTAAATTTTATAGTTCTTCATCTCTCCACTCATATAACTTACTTAACAAAGATTCCGTACCTAAGTTAGCAATTAAATACACTTATCACTTAACAGTGACTCCATCTCTGGATACAAGCTATGGGATACTTTTTCCCCCAAATTACGCACTACCCCTTCCATATTTTCCTTTAAATCCAAACTGAAAACTCTTCTTACTATATCCACCTATTATTATCTTCACAATTTTACAATTTTTTTCAATTTACTACTATCTTATAGATTGCTTCCACCCAGTGACCTAACTTGTTGACCATTGGCCATACCGGGCCTGGGTGGATATCTTATGTATTTCCTTCCTTCCTTCCTTCCTTCAGATAAATAAATCAATAAATAAATAAAATCTAGGCTCATCATCCAATCTGCTCCTAAATAACAAGTTTAATACAAATTTTGAAGATATCCTCCCCTCCCTCCTTGGTCAAAATAATTTTTGCCAAAGCATTACCCAAAGAGATTGATCCACCCTCCCCCAATCTTTCTCTATGCTGGACGCTGCTGATTTCCATGACACCACCCTATTGAGAAGCCAAGTTTACAAAACTGAATTGCCTTGGATAGGAAAAGAGTGCATAAAAAATTTCGAAAAAAATAAATAGGAGCAAATTGGAAGATGAAAAATTAATTAACGCTAATTATGGCTAAATTGAAATGAATTGTGAATGACAGAGGGATTCAGATAGAAGTACATATTATGTTCTGACCCCCTGTCATCCCCAAATAAAAAAAGGAGTGATTGTCTATGAAACAAATTTGATTTAATTGAAATAAAATTCCCCACAATAAAATAAAGAGAAAAAAATTCTATATCGATTAAGGATCCTTGTCTAAATCTCTCATGGCAAGATTATGTCTTGTCACACAGCTTCCTTCCCTACCCTTTTTATCATTATTCAAAAGAAAAGATAAATAACAAATATGGGCACCGGCCGAAATAAAAAATATTATCTATGGGCACCGGCCGAGATGTGCCTCTTTGTAATTAATAGCTGGCCTGCTTCGTAGAGAGTATCTGGATGATGGTTGTTGCGGTGCAGAATGAGATGTTTTGGCATGGGTGTCGGTGCAGCCATTTCGGTGTGAGACTGACTCGGCACAGTTGTTTCGGCACCAGACTGATTTGGAGCAGGTTCAAAATCCCCAGTTATGAAATACTAGTTTTCATAGAGGACCGATCCAAATGAGATCGGGGAGTAAGGAATATTATTGTGGCGAAATCCAATATGTGCTTACTTTACTTTTACAAAAGTATAGAAATAAGTATTATAATATGAAGGAAAAAAACTTCTATTACTGAAAAAATATAACTTAGCAATATAATTAAGAAAGATTAAATATTATTCAACCTAATTGTTTTTTTCATATGCATATTAAAAATGATAAAGTAATGGTTAAATATATTTAAAAAAATAAAATGCAGCAATTTCGTTTGATAGAATAATAAGGGGAGAAGACTTAAAAAAAAAAATAAGCACAGAAACAAATTCCACACATTGTGGAATTGTGGTTTCATTGCTAATATCTACCAATGTAAATATTTTTAATTAAATAGTGAAGTTTAAGAACTTTTTAAAAATTTTTCTTGAATTCAAAAAAGAAATAAAAATTTATTTAGTTCTTCATTTAAAGATCTATTTATTATTAAAAATTTATTCATTTGATTTTTAAAAGATAAAATTCATCACTTGGTTATATCAAAAGAAAACTAAAAGAAAATATAAAGTTATTTAGCTCATTTGAACATTGTGAGAAATGCTTCTCACGTAATTAATACCATCCATGGTTTCAAATCTCATAACAGTTCCTTGTATCCTTCTCTTTGGATTTCTGTATTTTTTTAGTTTCTGCGGTGGATCTTGGCCAGCTGGTAACACTTCAAAATGCGTTCCTCTACCTGAACTTTACGTCATCATTCCAACTTCTTTTTTAACCTGCAGTGGGCAGCCTCTGCATGATTATTTTGCGGTCTTCTGAATTTAATGTTCAGAAATAAAGAATCCAAATCTCTGGTCGGGGGTGCGGGAACACGGGAGCTCTTCTTCCATTTCCTCGTCTGTTTTCATGACCATCATCCAGTTAATTAAATCTTGAACTTCTGGTGTCAACATGTATGCTAGAGCATCTGCATATTCGTCGAACTTATCCAAAGGCACAAGGGCTAGGGCAATAACCATTTTAGCTTTTAACGAAAATTCTGGATTAGTGTTATACATATTACTTAAACCCAACCCAGCTAAATGTTTACCCATATTTTCAGCTATATGAAAGGAACATATTCTTATTTGAACATCAGGGAATACATCCCTCAACGCACTATGTGCAGCTTGTTCAAAATCACAACTGATTGAGGTGGGGCTCAATGCGGGTTTCTTTTTTTATGTAACTCGAACATTCTCTTGTATGTGGCGCATTGATTATTGGGCAGGAGAGTATAGAGACCATTACAAAGCTGGTGGTTTTGAATCGGTGCCAAAATGGCCAGTGCCAAATCGGTCGGCACCGAAACAGTCTTTTGCCGAAACTCCCATGCTGAAACGTACCTCATGCATTGTGGTGAAGCAGTAGAGTTCTCAATCTGGCCTTTCTGTTGGCTATATATACACCTTCATGGGTCATTGGTTAAAATTTTTTGTTGTCCACAACCTGGATTCATGATGGGCATCTGTGCATCCACATGAGATTCGTCGGTGGAGTAGTCCTCAGTTGGGGTTTTAGGATTCTTCTCTCTCACTTTCAGACGAGTGTTTGTTTAATTTTTGGTACGATATAAGACTGTCAATATAAACAATTTGTTGTTTATTCCCAGAGAGTTCTTCAATCTCATAATTGACTGGGATGATTTGTCAAAAAACCCGAAATGGACCCATGTTATAAGGCTATTCAATGAATCCACCTTCAGCTTCTATAACTGTCTCAATACGAGATTGAAACCATCGACATGCGTGAATCAAGTGGCCATGGTTCATATTGGTCAACGTTGCTATCATCGGTCTCCAACTCCTGCACTTTGTGGACGAATGATTTTGCGACCTTTAGAAATCGTGATATCTCTAAATCGCTGTGCTCTCTTTTTATTGCCACAATTAATGCATTTCTCTTCTTGATATGTGACATTAGTTGGTCCGCCATTTTATTTTCCGAAACGGAAGGGACATACAATTTGCTATAGTGCAGCAGTAGCTAAACGAAGGTGTGACCTCAAATACCTTATGTACCCTGTATAGTTGTATCCTGTAGTGATGATAAGGCAAACAGTAGCAGTTCAGCCCAATTGTCAGTGGGGTCCTTGCTAAGTGTTTGATTTGCTCTTCAGCACATGCCATTGGAAATAGGTCTTATATGGTGGCATTTTTATGTGTAATTTTCAGGTTAGTACAGTATTGACGCATTACTCTGGACACGGAGTTTTATCCCCGGTCCGATATGATCTCCTCTAGGACGCCATATCTGCACACAACGTTTGCAATAAATGCTGATGCAATGGCTTTCACAGACTGATCACGAAGAGGAATCACCACCGGGAAACCTGTTAAAATATCTATCATTACAAGGATGTACTAGTGACTGCCTGTGATTATTTCTCCATTAGACTGATGATACAGTATTAAGCACCAGTTACTCGAAAGGTCTGGAGGCTTTGTCTCTTTCTTGGTAGGGAGCCTTACTTTTCCGTAGTTTTGGTCGATAGCATATAAAGGTTTATAATCAGATAAGATGTTCAGTGAAAACCCCAGTACAGCTAGACACATAAGTTTTCACGTCCTTCATCATGCCTGGCCAAAAATATGAATATTTAAGTCTGGCTATTATTTTATCCACACCTTGGTGACGAGCTAGCTTCTTGTCATGTGGCTGCTGAAGTATTACGTCCTTTAATTGTAAGCCCAAGCATATGTGCAAATGTGGTTCTGCACACTGCCCTGGAGACGGTTGATCTTGCTTGTATAATACACTATCCTTCAGCAATAGTCTGAGTATGATGGTTGACATTTTCAGTGTTGGGTGTGGAATGGGCATTAATGATTTGGGAGGTCCACTCATCTGCTGTTTGAGCTTGTAGGAGTTGATCTGTCCAACTTGTGATGTCAATGGTTGTGATGGTTGCCATGTTGGGGTCCAGAGGGCGAGAAAGCATGTCGGCCGTGTCATTATGTTTGCCTGGTATATGGATCCATTGATGTTGAATTCGTCCAGTTCCAATGCCTATCTCAGTATGTGTTGATTAGCTAACTTAGGACAAAGGTTTATAATCAGATAAGATGTTCAGTGAAAACCCCAGTACAATGTGTCTGTAACTATGGCAAATGCTTCTTTCTCAATGGTGCTAAAATTTCGTTGAGAACCATGTAATTTCACACTGAAATAGGCAATAGCCTGGAGTCTGCGTGGACCGGATTGCTGTAAGACTGGTCCAATAGCAACCTGTGAGGCATCTGTATGAAAATACGAGAGGTATTCGTAAAATAGAGTCCATTTTGCAATAAAAACAAAACTAATAAACATCTTTTCAAAATTTTTTCTTTACCAGATACTATGTACAGGGTGATTATAATTAAAGTTTAAGTTTCAAAATGCTATAAAAAAAGAACCACTTAGTAGAATGACGTCTAATTGGAATGGAATGTTTTTGAAGAAGGGGGAAAACTTATGGCATAAGAAAAAAAAGTAGGTCCAAATTTTAGCAACAGATGGTGCTGTAAGCGTCAGAATATGTAAATGAAACATATTCGATCAGTTGTGGAACATGCTGTTTCTCGATTTCAACTTGTTGCACAGAACGCTGGACAGAATATTGAACATGTTTTGCGCCAGTCTCAAGCAATTAAAAAACTGATTTGATGGATGCTCTGCACACTGAACAGTACAGTTGGTTTAGCCTTTGTTTTACGATTTATTTGTCATTTGTAGTCGAAATTCTGACGCTTACAGCGCCATCTGTTGCTAAAATTTGGACCTACTTTTTTCTTATGCCATAAGCTTTCCCCCTTCTTCAATAACATTCCATTCCAATTGGACGTCATTCTATTAAGTGGTTCTTTTTTTATAGCGTTTTGAAACTTAAACTTTAATTATAATCACCCTGTACTTTTAAATATTTTTCCACATAGTTTCCTAGTTTATTTAAGCATTTGTCATAGCACTTAATTGTACTTTCGCATGATCACTTCATAGAAGCTGCTAGCAGTGAAGAAAATCGCGTAGTTTTCACTTGTTCATTGTCGCTGAAATGCAGGCTGCCAATGAACTCCTTTAGCTCCCAAAACAGGTGGTAGCCACTGGATGCGAGGTCTGGACTATAAAGTTGGTGGTCAAATTTTACCCAAGTAATCAGATCTTTTGGTTCCCAACTTGACCACCTGCATTACAGTCTGTACCTTGCATCATCATGCAGAAGCATATTAAGTGCTACGTCAGTTGCTTAAATAAACTTGCAAACTTAGACAGCATCTAGTGAAGAAAAACTTTGAAATATATATAGTAATTTTGTTTTTATTGCAAAACAGACCGTACTTTACGAATAACCCTCGTAAAATTCTTTGCAACAGTCAGGTGCTAAGAGAAGTGAAGGGGGGGGGGTCGTCTTGACTGTGTCAAAAGCCTCCTCACATTTCTTATCCAAAAAAAACGAGGATCGGACTTTTTTATAGAATAAATTTTGAAATATCTTAAAAATAAACACATGGAAACTCTTAGAATTAATACAGTAAAATTCTCAATGAAAATTCGAAAAAACTTTTTTTAAAGGCTCACAATGGATGGACCTCTCCAAGGATGCCACTGCTAGTCTAAATAATTTCTTACTCACGTAATCTTACATTAGATGTACACTTGATGTTGCTGCAATTCCCTTTCTTCTCTCGATGTCTTGAATCATAACTTGGACATTCATATATTTGTGTTATCTAGCAATCGCCGGTTCTTCTATTGACATGCTTACCGTTTGCTGAATACAGCACTGAGCTAAAGGAGTGCTTTCTCTGTCGTCTTTCCACTCTTTCTCAATAGGCTGCTAACTCTCTATTATCTCCAGTTACTGATCATTTTTAAAGATTTTCAAGAAATCCTTAAGTACATCTAAACGAATGTTCTGTCTACATCAGATTTCGAAAAAATAATAATTACTGATAAAAAAAAATCGATATTCATGGTTATGGCAGGGCATATTAATGAGAAATATCTCATGACCAACAATGCAAGACAAAGTTTTTGCAACAATAAGTATCAACAATGGTGTCAACACGCAATGCACCAACACTATGCAAGGATCAACAATATATCTCATGACCAACAATGCAAGGCAAAATTTGTGCAATATAGGATTCAATGCACAGAATTCCTTTTATTCAGTCTTTTCTTAGAAAAGAGAATGAACAATTTCTTGAAAATCTTTAAAAATGATCAGTAACTGGAGATAATGAGTTGGCAGACTATTGAGAAAGAATGAAAGACGATAGAGCAAATGGTAAGCAAGTAGAAAGAAGAATCGGTGACCGCTGGACTACACAAAGTGATGATTGGCCAAATTTTGCTTCAACACATCGAATAAAGAAAGGAAATTGCAACAACATCAAGTGTATATTTAAAGTAAGATTATGTGAGTAATGAATTATTTAGACTAGAATGCAGCCTTGGAGAGGTCCATCCTTTGTGAAAGTCCTCTGCTAGTCTATGATGTAAACAATGATGTCAACAATGATGTCAACACGCAATGCACCAACACTAGGCAGGGATTAACAATATATTTCTCATGACCAGTAATGAAAGGCAAATTTTGTGCAATATAGATAAGTTTCTAGTTATTCAGGCTTTTCTTAGAAAAGAGAGTTCTTAGTACTTAAGGATTTCTTGAAAATCTTTAAAAATGATCAGTAACTGGAGATAATGGAGAGTTAGCAGCCTATTGAGATAGAGTGGAAAGACGACAGAGAAAGCACTCCTTTAGCTCAGTGCTGTATTGTGCAAACGGTAAGCATGTCAATAGAAGAACCGGCGATTGCTAGATAACACAAATAGATGAATGTCCAAGTCTTGATTCAAGACATCGAGAGAAGAAAGGGAATTGCAACAACATCAAGTGTACATTGGTGCTACAGAGTGTTGTGAATTGCGTGTTGTTACCATTGTTGATACCTATTGTTGCACAAACTTTGCCGTGCATTGTTGGTCATGAGATACTTCTAATTAATATGCCCTGCCATAACCATGAATATAGATTTTTTATCGATAATTATTATTTTTCTGAAAGCTGTGGTACACTGTGACCTTCCTCATGGTTTGGAGGTCAAATGTGCAAAATTTCATCAAGATCGGAATAAAACTGTAGATTTGCATAGAAAACAAACAAACAAACCCACAATCCCACAAACCCACAAACAAACAAACATCCTTCTTTATATATATATTTAGAAAGATATAGAAAGATAGACTAGCAGAGGACCCGGCGTTGCGCTGGATAATTATACTTGTAGATAAGCAGAACAATCTCCAGCAGATAAATTATAACTCTAAATTCGTTAAATAATAACCCAATCAATTCAACACAGAGCGAAGGGGCTATCCAATCTAAGAAAAATACGAAAAACAGGAATTCTAGGTGATATGCTGGGATTTTACAGGGTCGGAACACATTATTATGACTACCTGCTAGTATCCGGAATATCCACTTTTGGTGGCAACCACAACAGCTAGTCGATTTGGCAGTGAGTCAATAAGTCTTCAGAAGGTGGTTGCAGGTATCTGGGACCAATCACCGATCAGTGCATCACGTAATTTCTTCACCGTGCTTGGTGGAGGGTCCAGCTTGCGGACATGGCGATCGAGTTGGTCCTACAAATGTTCAATGGGTTTGAACTCCGGGGTGTCATGGTTGCCATGAAAATAGCTTGAATTCATCCTCATGCTCCTCGAACCAGTCGTGGACAATTTTGGCAGTGTGGCAGGAAGCATTGTCCTGTTGAAAGGTACCATCACCCGGAGGAAACACTGTCGACATGAAGGTGTGTACCTGGGCTGCGACGATCGTCAGGTAATGAATAGCATTCAGTGTATCCTCCAGTGGTATCAGTGGACTCAGACCATACCACGAAAGTATCCCGCAAACAGTCACACCTCCCCTACGAGCCTTTCGTCTGCCAACGATGGTGTCGGGAGGCCTGTTCTCAGATGCTTCCCGGCGAATTCTCCATCGTTCTTCCATTCTGTTCACCAGAAACCGCGACTCGCCAGAGAAAGCAACCCTTTACCACTCGGCCGAAGTCCAATGGCGATAGTCTATTGAGAATTGGAGGCGTTTTCGGCGATGCACAGGCATCCACATGGGTGCTGTTACCATATGCCTGATCCGGAGCCCCAACCTCAAGAGGGATCATTGCACTGTCTTGGTGCTGACACCACTAGTGGTCCCTCTGTTCATTTGCCGTGTCAGTTGCTCAACAGTGGCACGCCGATTGGTCTTTGCCAGGTGTCATAACTGACACGTGCCTCTAGGATCGATGGCCAGTGGGGCCCCACAGTTACCTCTTCAGTTGCTCGAAACTGTCTGGTCCGTCCAGTAGCGGTACACCTTCACAACGGCAGCCCTAGAGCAGTTCACAAAGGTGGCTGTTTCTGAAATGCTGTCCTCCTTGGCCTGATAGCCAATGATCATCCCCTTTTCGAGGTCTGACAGGTCACCTGCTCTGCCCATGACGGCGACAATTGCTGTGTTATCAAATGCTACTACACGTCTGCTGCTGTCAGCTTATAATGATATGCAATGATTTTTCATCTGCATACCATAGGACGTTCCAACATGTCCGAGGAGAGGTGGTCTTATCAATGTGTCCCGACCCTGTATTTACCTCTTGATATCCATCTTCACCGCCGGGGAACATCACTAGATAGTTTAGACCCAGTTTTTTCTCTTATACCCTCTTGCTGTATTCGAAACTCCCGTTGTTCAGATGTTCGCTCATCTTTTCAGAATTTATTCTTCTCTTCTTCTCTTTCTCCTTCTTCTTCTTCTTCTTCTTCTTCTTATTATTATTATTATTATTATTATTATTATTATTAGATAAGCATTCCCAAAGGAATAAACAAGGTAAAAGGACGAACGACCGACGTAAAACGTCTCCGTCTATATTAAACACTCAAAACCAAAAATAGGTAGCAACGATAGACGATCGAGCGCTGAAAACGCTTCTCTGAGTTAGGCTAATAATATTCCTTGATTCGTCTCCTAAAATGAGCAAACGTGACTGGACATCTTGGCGGTTGACATTTTATCGGTATACTGCGAATCTCTGGTGGTAGAGAATTCCATATCGTTATGGCATTATATGGGAAATGTATGGAAAGAAAGGTTGATAGCTTATGGGGAATTTCAATCTTATTTTTCCATGCCGTTCGGTAATTGTCAGATTTTCGAAGCCACTTTATTATGAATGAAGCTGGATGATGGGGATTTCAAAGGGCACCCAACAGTTCGACGAGAAGTCCCATTGCACATATGTTTCAAACTTCGGTAATATTAATGTTTGTGGCACAACAAAGTGATTGAGCCATATTTAGTTGCTCTAAAACTTACTCTGAGCAAAGCATTGTATGATACTTTTATTCTCTGAAAATTATGCTGGGAAACACTTGCCGACAGAACTACCGTATAATACAGGTAAGGAATAATTTTGGTTTCAATGACCACTGTATGTTCTTTGTAGGATAACAAGGATCTTAATCTTTTCATCAGATAGCCGCGGCTTTTCAGGCCCGTAATTATCTTTTCATATAAGCTACTAAATTGTAGGGTATTATCAAACGTGACTCCCAGAAAGGTCAAAGAATATCTATTTTCACGTTTTCGAGAAATAGTTAAAGTTTTTGTTTTATTTGTGTTCAAACTCATGCCGCGGGTACTGTACCATTTCTCTATCCATTTGAGATCTTCTTGTACTTAGGTTATTATTTCTTCATGTTCGCTTTCTTTATAAGAGGAGTAAAGGATATCATCGTCTACATAGCTGATTATCTGCAGATTTAATTCATGGTGGTAAAGAGATGAAGTAGCTACCGCAAACAACAATACTGGAGCCTTGTATCACTCCTCGTAGCCATTCCTGGTAACTGGGAGGGTCACCATCTATAACATTTTTCCTTGACATGATGTAGTCTTTTATAAGTGCTAGATACTCTCCCGAAACATCGAAAGATATTAGATCTTCAAATAGCTTTTGGCGTGAGATGGTATCGAAAGCCTTGAAGATGTCGGTTTGCATCATCATAAAATTATTACCTTCGTCTATGGCTTCCGTAGCTTGTATATATATTTGCATGGGGGCCCAATTTACCCGAGCCTTGGGCCGACTGCCTTTTTGTTGTCTTGGTACCCTAGGCCATATTTGCATTGTCAGTTCTCGGAATACACACTTTTCTACAATCTTCGTCAAGGGGGGTAACATGGATATTGGGCGGTAATTGCTTATTACGTACGGGTCTCCGTTTTTATAAATCGGTATGATATTCGCGATTTTCAACATGTCAGGGAATTTCTTCGACTGGATAATTGTTCTACACAGCTCTTGGGTCCTTTGTATATCTTCTAGATCCAGAGTTATCAGTAGCTTACTTGGCACTATAAATGCGTGTTTCACATCCTGCATTTTTGTTGACTTCATAATTTTCTGAATCACGTAAGTACCAGGGACAGGAGGAATGGCGATATTACTATACCCTAACTCTAATTGTTTAATTACATTTCATGGAAGCATAATTTGGCAAAGATTATTAGGCCATCTTAGGTATGCTGAATGTCTTTCAGTAGGAAACATAATTCTTGTGTCATTCGTTTCACTCTGTATCAGGTTCCACAAATTAAGATTATGATTTTGATCACCACTCGGGATCTTTTTTCTTTCCGTAAAGCTATCTTGAATTCTTTATTAGCTTGCTTAAATCTTTTAAGCGTCTCTGAATTATTGTTCACTAGGAAGCTGCGGTATGTAATTACTTTCCTATGCCAATGCTGCGTTAGTTCATTGGTCCACCATTGTTTAGCTTTCTTCTTTTTTGTTTTTGCAACTATCTGCATACCTGCCAAACTCTCTTTAAAGTACATATATAAGATTATTATCTTTAAAAACGCAGATGCCTTATCCGATCTTGCCTTGAAGCACCTGTGTCATAAAATCCTTGATTTTTGACATGATTTCCATCCTCCCTGGGGCATCCTGGCAAGCTGAAATTTGCCCCAAGGACAGTGGAACACATAACATTTCCGCGAGTTCTGGACTATTGGAATCCGGAAATATCCAGAATTTAGATCAAGCACTGTAAATACTTTGCTACCTTTAAACTTTGTAGGATGTCATTAATGACATGGGTGGAGAAGTCGAGTTGCTCTGTCTCTTCATTTACTCGTTTGAAGTCTAATGTGAAGCATATGCTGCCATATTGTTTGCAGACAATATGTACTGGTAAATTAATATTCCTGATTCCTGCTTTTAAGTAATGCTGTACCAATTGTTAATACAATATTCATTTCCAAAAAAGTTGGGACAGTGCAACATATAAGAAGAACTCCAACACATTTGTTTGGATTATTGTATTGCCGTTTATTTCAACGCATTACAATACATAAACGATAAATTAGGCATGGGATCACATATCTTATATGCTTAAGGAAAGATACAGGTGGTTTTCCTGTTTGGCACGTGCAACACACTCCCAAAAAAGTTGGGACAGCACGGCGTTTACCACGGTGTGGCCTCACCTCTCCTCTTGATGACACACTGTAATCATCCTCTCCTCTTCTGGGCATCGATGACACCAATCTTTCTAACACCGTAACCGGAATTCTGTCCCATTCCTGTTGGATATAGGTTTTCAGCTGTTCAACTGTCCGGGGTCGTCGCTGTCGTAGTTTTCGTTTAATAATACGCCAAACGTTTTCTATAGGCGACAGATCCGGGCTGCAAGGGGGCCAATCCAACATACGAATGCGCTGCCGACGTAGCCATGCAGAAGTTATGCGCGCTGCATGCGGTCTGGCGTTGTCTTGTTGAAATATACACTGACGTCGTCCAAACAGGCGTCTCTTAGATGGCACCATAGCTTGTTCCAGGATCTGTATATACGCTTCAGCATTGACGGTGCCATTCCATGGCCACTAATACAGCCCCAGACCAAGACAGACGGTGGTTTCTGTACCGAACGCCTGTAGCACGCGGGAATATCCTTTTCGTCTTTGGTCCGGAGTGTACGGCGTCCATTATTTCCGTAAACAATCGTAAAGGTTGATTCATCGGACCACAATATGTTCTTCCAGCGTGCTTGGGACCAATTGCGATGGGCTCGAGCCCATATCAGACGACGACGTTGCTGTCACTTGTTGATGTATGGCTTCCGTTGTGCACAGTATAACTTAAGTTTGCATTTGTGGATGCACCGGCGTACAGTATTCAACGATAATGGCTTCCCGAAGAAACGCGGGCCCACGTGGCTATGTCCGTAATCGCAACATTCCTATGCGTGACGCAGTGACGTCGGAGGATCCGTAGAGCTCGAGCATTCAGAATAGGTTTTCTACCTTGGCCTTTCCGAACTGTGATCTCACCACTATCTCGGTAGCGCTTGATAATATTATGTACTGTAGATGATGACAGGTTAAATCTTCTGGCTATTGCACGCTGAGAAACGTTGTTTGTGAATTCTTGAATGATTCGAACACGAAGATCTTCGCTAACTGGCTTGCCTCGACCCATCGTTCCGAATAAGTTACCTGAACGACGGATGGCAACTATTATTTATACGGAATGTAGTACGACGTCATCATTCTAGATTATTCCCGAACAATTCGGAAGGTTCCACTACTAACGGCGCTTTCTACAACGTATGTCCCTACTATTTTGGAACGTGTTGCAACACCCCCATTCAAAATGAACGTCCCGGCCACGATACAAAATGTTTTGGTGCACACAGTATATTTATGTCATTTCATAAACGTATCTGCTATTTTGTATTCGCGAGAAAGTTTTGTTACATCATCCCTTTTTGTTTTTTCTATATATTTTGCACTGTCCCAACTTTTTTGGAAATGAGTATTGTATTTCTTCATATGGATAAGCGGGGTAAGGTATTGTCACGTGAAGCACGGTGTCTCCATGTTTATCTTATACTTAACTGTGAAATCTTTAAGCCCGTTGAGCTCTTATATTTCATTGGCAAAACAGTCAAGGATGAGTTCCGCGATTTGTGGCACGTTATCCAGTGGTGAGCTCGTCCTGAAATCGGGGAGATTACAATCCACCACGAGCCATGTGTAACTCAGACACATGAAAATAGTCTTGTAAAGCTTCCACGTTTCCATATCTATCGCAAGGGATCATTCGCGACATTTGCTCGGTTAGCTTGGCTACTTGAAGCTGTATAATAACCAAGCCAAGGAACTCTGGATAATCCTAATATCAAAGAAGAATAAACAACCTCTTCTTGACAACAATTTATTAATCCGTATGCGCATTTAGGCTACCTTGTAGCCATCAAACGGCAGAATACAAAGTACATGACAATCGACATTCGAACAGTCGACAATCGAACAGTGAAGTGTACTTTTCTTCAGATGGGATGAAAACAGCGCTTTCACAAGCTCATCGTACCAGAATAAATTCCAAATAAAATACACTGAGGTAGTCAAGAAGACTAACCAACCCAAGCGGCCGTCCATATTATATAAAAAAGAAAATAAGATTGACGATTGTCAGAAACAAAATACATACGAAATGAAATTACTAAGTGAAAGAAGATTTTCACATCTTCCAGTAGTCCACGAAAGAGACGTTGCTGATGTCTTCTAAGTTGATGTCAAGAATGTGCCTTGGTTTTCGATACTTCATATGCCACTTCATATCTATTGAGTTCTTCAGTATTCCGGTCACTAGGTCATTGTCATGAATCTTCATCTTGTGTACCATAATCAACTTGTATAAACTTTCCGATGTGGACCATATCTAGATCTGAGTGGATGGATTGATTTTTCACAGTCCTTCTGTCCAGCTGGACAATGGTCCTCAGGGTAACATTCTGGATGATTGTAGCTCACTCCTTCTGCTTCTACAGATAGTCGCCCACGCAGGCATGCCATAGAGGAGTATGGTCCGAATAATCGACTTTTAAAGGAGTAGCTTGTTGTCGATGCTGAGGGTGCTGTTGCGGCCCAGGAGAGCTATGAGACTGTATTTAGCCCTCTTCGCTTTGTTCAGAGCGTAGGTCACGTGACGATTCCACGAGAGTCCTGAGTCGATGATAATGCCAAGATATTTGTAGATGTCTACCCAGTCCAGTTTCTTATTGAATAGAACAAGAGAATTGGGGGACGCTTGAACTTTCTGTTGAAGTACATAGCCTTGCACTTTCCGACAATATGGTTCAGCTTCCAGCAGTTAAAACAGTCATCGAAAATCTTCAAGGCGTGCTGTAGACGAGTGATAACGTGAGCCGGCTTGTGTGCCCATGTCATAATGGCAGCATCGTCAGCATACAAATATAGATTACAATTTTTGGGGTTCGGGAAATCATGCACAAAATAAATTAAATAGCACAGGCCCGAGGACAGAACCTTGAGGGACACCGGCCTTTACAACACGGGGCATGGATAGATTTTCTCCAACTTTAGCTTGGTAGGACCTGTCGGTGAGAAAGGATTTCACCATCAAAATCAAATCCGGAGGGAACCGTCTCTAATCATCTTGTAGACAAGGCCCCCATGCCACACTTGGTCAAAAGCTTTACTGCCGTCGAGGAATACCACTACGCAGTACCTGGAAAGGTTCAAGGGGGTGCTCAGATCTTCTATGAGCCTCCATATCTGCATCTGACAAGAGTGGGCGGCACGAAAGCCAAACTGATCTTTGCGTAGTAGATCATTGGCGAGACACTGTTCTTTGAATCGGACGAGGATCGTTTTCTCTAAAGCTTTAGACATTGAGGGGAGCAGACTAATAGGTCGGTAGCTCGAGGGAATTGCTGAGTTTTGCTTCTGCTTGAGGATACTCAAAACAATAGATTGTTTCCAAGATGCAGGGAAGTAAGAAAATTTCCAGCAGTCGCTAATAATATTGGTGAGATAGTCAATAAAGTTCTTTAGCAGATTAATAAGGGCGTTATTGCTCATCTTGTCTCTTCCTGGAGCCTTCTTCTTTTTCAGTTTACTTATGATGGTGGCGATCTCTCTGGCCTCGATGTTGTTCTTCGTTAAAAGCTGCGGGACTTCATCAAAGTTGATAAGGCCATCTTCCACACGCTGAGACAGGATTTGGCTCTCGGGATTGTTGTTGATAGGAGTAACAAATTGCATTTCTAGTAACAAATTGCATTTCTAGTCCTGATCTGTTTGCACATAGTCACCTTGTGGTGTACGGAGTGGAAGAAGCGTATTATTCTTCTTCTTCCGTAAAGCTCTGACCATACTCCAATGGAATTGTCGCGAATTGACAAGCTTTTGAGTTTGTCATTCTATCTAATGTCGCGAAGCTCCTATTTATCCTCTTGGACTGTTCGCACTAGCCTGCTGTATTTGGTTTTGAGCCAAGGTTCACGATAGCGCTGCCATAGTCTACGGGTCCTATTTGTTTCAGCAATTAGGCGTTGGATTCCAGGTGTGAGTTGGATTTTATATACACAATTTTATATACCCTATTACTTACCCCAATTTCATCATCCTAGATGTTATAGAACTTAACTTATTATTAATGTTGATATTGGTGGCGGCATTATTATTTCTCTTCATATCTCAGTTTCATACTCCAGAGATATGAAGAGTATCGTGCACGTTTTAAAATACAAACTACTCGCTGGTGTTTGTAACACATATCGTGGCGCGTAGTCTGTGAGACCGCATTTGGAATTTTTTTTTATTTCATGAATTATTATTATCTGTCACTTAATTTACCTCATGGTTAGAGGAAAACTTCAAAAACCTTTTTCCAAAAGTCTAAAAAACGCAACTTTTAGAAAGAAATTAAAAATCCCTTATTTTTCCTTCAAAATTAGACATGAATAATACAGAAAAAGCATTTATAAAAATTAAGTAGTTGAAAATTGATATTTAGCACTGTTTTTACCTTTCATACATATATACTCCCCTATATAAAAGAAAACGAATATAAAAAATGAATAATATCAATCATTTCTCAAAGGATTAAAGATGCCTATTTTTTTATTACAAAAAAATTAAAAATAAGGTTTCTGGATATTTAAAATTATTTTTTCAAAACTACTATAAACGGATGTTAAATAATAGTGAAATAATATATATAGAAGAGTTTATTGCTCTTGAAACCTCAAAAAAACTTTTCAATAATAACTAAAAAACAACTTTTAGAAAGAAATTTAAAAACCCTTCTTTTCTTCTCAAATTTAGGCTAGAATAAATCAGGAAAGGCATTTATGAAAATAAAATAGTAGAAAACTGGTACTTTGCACTGTTTTTACCTTTCATGCGTATATACTCTCCTATATAAAAAAAATAAATATATAAATGAATAATAGCAATCATTTCACATAGGATAAAACATGCCTGTTATTTTATTACAAAAAAACTACAAAATAACGTTTCTGGATATTTATAATAACTTTATTCAAAAATAGTATAAACGGAAGTTAAATGAAATCGAAATTATATTTATAGAAGGGTTAATTGCTTTTGAAATTCAGAAATAGCATTTATATTCTGGCATTATTTGCATATTGCAATTTCTTCAAATATTTGTTTTAAAATAAAAGTATCTAAGTAGGAAAATATTATTAAAACTATGTATATTGGGATTTAAATGGAGAATATATTTAGGTAATATAAATTAAAAAAAAATAAAATAAATGACTTCTGCATCAAAAATTTTTAGTAACGAAGTTGGTGGCGTGCTGTCCTTAAGACCGCACGTCTATTACATGGGAATCTATGCAAGCAATCGCGGATTAAGTCATAATGACTTCTGGAAGGGTCCAGAATGGAAGAATACAGAAGTGGTCATTTGTTTCCTTTAAATTCATAAGCAGATATTCACGAAATGTAGTGATGCGGTCTCTGAGAACGCGTGCCACCTCTGGAGTGTTAATGTTAAGAGTTGAGTCTTATGTTTTTTCCTGTCTTGAATTCGTATCTGACCTTAGTTTTTTTTTCCTTCACCCACAGATTTCTTGTTTTTCAAAGAATCACTTCTAAATTAGTCAGTTTGAGGCCTGATATATTTCTATGCGGCCGAAAAATATACGTACTTTAAAATCGCAGCATCTTCTATTCTCACCCATTATTTGACATTGCAGTCTCTATGTGCATAACTTGGAAACGTGATGTGATAGAAAAAGACCAAAAGCAGATTCGGATTCAGCACACTAAAAACCAAAAGAATCAGGCAAAGAATGAGGCAAATTCATTCAAGATGAATTTTCATCTTTGGCCTGTGTTATTGCCTTGACTAATGAAGAAAAAAGTTTCTACTTTTTTTTTTTTTTTTTTTTTTTACTATAAACATAATTGGCTTTCTTGAAAAAAAATTTTTTAAATGTTGAGACAAAATATACTTATTATCCCGGATTTGATTAAAAACATATCGTAATAAACATTTATGCACTGTCATATCACTGAATTATGATAACCCGCTATAACCACCCTTCGCTGCTATAACTGCTGCTAGATATGTGTCCGATGGGATGGCAGTGCATTCCGCTTGAAGCGCTGTCCACAGAGCTTCGGGAGGCATAGGTGGAGGGTCCAGCTGCCGTACATGGCGATAAAGGTGCTCTCACAGATGTTCGATTGGATTGATATCCGGCAAATCAGCGGGCCAAGTGAGCACTCGAAAGTCAGTACAGTGTTCCTCGAACCAATCCACAAGGAGACGTGCTCGTGGCAGGGTGCATTGTCCTGTTGGAACATCGTGAGCATGTACGGGTGCACTGCGATTTACAGATAGCCTCATGCATTCAAATTGCCCTCTAGACGAATCAGTGGACCTAACTGCTCTTAACAGAAGATCCCCCACACATGCACACTACCACTAAATAAATGGAGCCAGATACTGTGGACAGACGTTAGAATAAAGGAGAGGAAACCACTAATCCACATAAGGTTTTTAATCAGACGATGGATGCACATTTCGGCAGCCAAGCTGCCTTCTTCAGCATACAGGAGAGCTTCGATCAGAGTAGGCAAGCTATTCTGATGAATTGTGAATAAGTTAAAAGCTGTTATATAGCAAACAGTAGCCAATTAAACAAATTTAACAAAA
>JAHWFO010024706.1:254948-284641 GCA_023313115.1 Rhysida immarginata | reverse complement strand
AGAATAGCTTGCCTACTCTGATCGAAGCTCTCCTGTATGCTGAAGAAGGCAGCTTGGCTGCCGAAATGTGCATCCATCGTCTGATTAAAAACCTTATGTGGATTAGTGGTTTCCTCTCCTTTATTCTGCACACTACCCTCACCAGCCTGTTTCCGGTCCACAATAGCCTCCTGCAGTCTCTTTTCATGGCATTCACGACGCACTCGCCATTGCCCATCAATCTTATGGAGCGAAAACCTTGATTCGTCGGAGATGGCGACCTTAGCCCACTTGCCTGTTGTCCAATGGCGGTGCTCACGTGCAAAGTCTAGGCGTCGTTGACGATGACCCCTGGTCAACATGGGTGCAGCAGCCATGTGTCGACTGTTCAGGCCCATCCATAGGAGGGTGCGTGTCGGATACACGTCGTTTGGCACCACTGTTGAATTTGATGGTCAGTTGATGGACTTTTTACGACTCGTCATAGGCGCCGCTCGGGGTGATGGCTCGTGACCCTTTACAGTGATGGCGTTGGGACACGATTTCTGTCCCTGCTGTCCACTCTTTGTACACCTTCACTACAGCGGACCGTGAACAGTTCACAAATCGCGCCTTTTCGGAGATGGAGCCACCCTTGCTGCGATAGCCTATTATCATCCCTTTTTGGATGTCCGTTAAATCCGGACTTTTAACCATCTTGAGACTCGTGCACCTGCCGTTTGATGGACCAGCTTTAAAGCTTCCTCAGCCTGTTATGCAAATTTTACAATGTGTAATCGTTGTTGGGGCGAACCATGCGTGTGCCTTGAAGGGGTGCTGGTCATAATTCATCGATATGATAGTGTATTTAAAAAGAAATAGCTTTCAAGTATATGTGCCCGAGGGGAAAATGCGTATAAAACGGGATTATGTATTAAGTGGTCTTCTTAGGAGGTTCAACTGGATAATTTTTTGAGGTATTTTCAAGTCTTAAGCCCCACTGTTGGTTATTATTTGACACTCATTTAATACACATTTTGTCCGAATAACGTTTACTTAGTAGCCGGATAATATTTGTTTTAACTGTGGGTAAGAGTTTTATTTAATTTTTGAAAAGCAGTTTTTACGCCAGCTTATTATTAACATTTCATAACGTTAATAAGCTCTAAAAACAAATTGCATCATATGTCAAATTTCTCCGCCACAAAAACTGAAAAATGAGGAGCCAGAAACTGTGGATCGACATCAAAAGACAGGGAAACCACTAATCCACATAACGAATTTATTCTGATGAATACGTATTTCGGCAGCCAAGCTGCCTTTTTTAGCATCCAAATAAAGCTATGACCAGAGAGCTTGTCTCTATGAGCAGCCAAGCTTGTCTCTCTGATCATAGCTTCCGTTGGATGCTGAAGAAGGCAGCTTGGCTGCCGAAATACGTTTTCATCAGAATAAATTCTTTATTTGGATTAGTGGTCTCCCTGTCTTTTGTTGTTTCTCCGCCACAGTTTGAATAATACATCGATCAATGGCATGCATGAATATTAATTTTACCTGTATGAGGCATGGCGATTCTTTTATGTATAAAGTCTCTGGCCTTACGACTTCACGCTTCGTCGATTGCAGTTCCCACCTAATTTAAGAAACAAAACGATTACATTTTTTCGTACTATCCAATACCGTAATAGTGATTTTTCTTGCGGGGTAGGGAAGAAGAAAATGCATATCATAGGTATTCTATCCTTTTAAAGGACAGCTATCATACAGCTAGCTTCAGCAGTCCTGGAAAAAGTTTTAACCACTTAACAAATCACCGTTACACTATTGGTTAGAGTTATATGATAATTGAACAAGTTTTAATATTATTTAATAAGGAATGCACGATGATTTCATTAAAGTATTTCTTTTAATAAATTCAAAGAAATGTGCTGGAAAAAAGTTAAAGAACATCATTTAAATGTGAAAAAAGTTTCGTCACGAATATGTCTAATGCAAATAAGCAAATCTCTTGCTATTCGTAAGCACAACAGCATTGCAATGGGCAAAGGAACAAGTTTAACTATGGCTCAAAAAGCACAGATAATTGCTTATCATAAATAAGGCAAGTCCAAACGACAAATTACAGTACTTACTGGCAACTCAAGAACTGCTGTTTGTAATTTTCTAAAAAACTCTAACATATATGGCACAAAAACACGCCCGGGTCATCCTGCAAAACGGCCTGAAAGACTAAAACACGCTTTACTACGGATGGCATCATCAATGGAAGCAATATCAACGGGTGCATCATCTTCAATGATTAAAATGGATTTTGGTTTACGTACCGTAAGAAATGTTTAAAAGTCTTCATCAAATCCTGTGTACATCAAACTGAACCTTAACCAAGCTAACACATAAACAGATGGAAGCAAGATTGAAGTTTGCAAAAGATCACATTGGTAACTGAGCTCTGGAGTCAGGTCTTTTATGGTGACGAAAATGAAATTATTTTCGGTCGCCCAGATGGTGTCTACCTTTGGCAAGTACTATTGGCAAGACTTGAGACAGGCAGAATAATAAATAAATACTTAATTATTTGTGGATCTTTTTGTCAAATAGTGAAGGCGAACTGGCGTAAGTGAGATCAAAATCAACAGCAGTTGAATACCCAGACACTGTAGGAAATCATTTATTGTTATTGCGGTATGAGTTGAGTGATTCTAAATTTGTTTTCCAGTACAACACCGCTTCTATTCACAAGGCTGCAACAACAATGGAATGATTCAAATAGCAGTCCGTCAACATTCTGGAACAGCCAACATGTAGCGCGGACTTAAATCCTATCGAGAATCTCTGAGGATATCTCATTTCTGTATTTTTCATTAAAGAATGGTACTGAAAATAATGACGCTGTCAATGGGAACCAATCACAAATAAGCATGGTTGATGCATTACTTTCTCCCGTAACTGTCAGCTG
The DNA here is from genome assembly GCA_023313115.1 of Rhysida immarginata. NCBI lineage: Eukaryota > Metazoa > Arthropoda > Chilopoda > Scolopendromorpha > Scolopendridae > Rhysida > Rhysida immarginata. Next base: position 281,727 of record JAHWFO010024706.1, on the reverse strand, counting down.
ATGTACTGAAGGAAGATACAATATGTAGGTAGAACAATTCTCAGTATTGGTCTAAGTGTAACAGCTTGATTCCCTTGTTTAATTAAAAAAGTGTTAGCGGTCCGTGTTTTTTTTTATTCCTTCACCTTCCATGCCCGGTTTCTCTGGTGAGTATGCCAGGAGTAACGAGCCAAAAGCAGTTCAATCTGATTGGTCCATTTCAGTTCCATTCTTTTATGAGAAATACTGTAGGGCTGTATACAGGGTGGGGCAATTATCTTGAGACAACTAAATATCTCGGAAACTAAGTATTGTAAAAAAAAATGTCCAAAATCAAAAATGAATTATTTCGCGAGGTGAATTCAAAACCTGTAGCTTCGCGATCCCTCGTTATAACCCCGGACAACAGGACCCATTTACAACTCTTACTCCTACTTAACTAAATGCCATTTAGTACGAATAAACGAGATTCATAATATTTATATCTTATTCCTAAAATGTTCAACAGATTCATGAATACTAATCACTAAGACAGTTATTCTCATAACGTTCAAAAGGCAAGCGCACTGTCCCAGTTCACTTTAACATTCCAGGCACAGTTTACCACTAACACCAAACGAGGACCCTCCAACTTCCTAACAGGCGTAACCCTGGCGACACGATTCATTTGCTATTATGTTGGGGTAGCCTCCTTCACGCAACAGCAGAAAACAACGAAAACCAGGCACTCACCCATGGATCCGAGATTGCTCTTTAACTCGAACACGCTGAGGCTTCACTGCCCGGCACCAACTTTCACAGCAACAGAACGCGGCCGCAACTCCAAAACAATAGATGGCGACCAAAAATTATTAGAATGACGGTTTGCATAAATTCATAAACAAGGTTCTAAATAACTCGTTTAGTTTGAATTGTAGACTATTACAAATATGCAGGAGCAATAAAAATGCCTATCTGGCTTCATTTGAACAAAGGCCAACATGGCCGCTCCTTTTGAGATATGTCTTATGCGTCGTCATTAATGAGTCTGCTTCTCTCCACAGTTCTTAATCGACAACAACAAAACTTTCTTTTAACCTAAAAATTGTATGGGGCTGTGTTGGGACACGGCCGCTAGGTAAGTCGTAGAATACGTGTTGTGGCTACTTAGCGAATAAGAAATCATTTTGTACGACACAATTTAAAAATTTTAGTTTCCGACAATAAAATGTTCAATATACTTGCAATATATCATCATTTCTTAACCAGACTCGTTATTTTCAACCGAACCTTAATTATAAGTCATTCACAACTAACAAATTAGTGGAATGTGATAAGAGAAGTATGATAAAAATGTCAAAAGACTAGAATCAATATCAAATATGTAGTACTGCCACTGAATGTAGTAGGTGATTCGATGGGCATGTTATCTAAATTGAAACGTTTCTTCACAAAGCCAATAATAGTAAGTTTAATATAGCATCTAAATTGAAATCTGCAAATATCATAATTTGCACCTCAGTATCCACCTCAATGTTGTGTTTGATAGGTGTAGTTGCTGGTGAATATTTCATCATCGCACTGAACAACAACATTGCCATATCTGATATGGAACATTAGGATGATTTTAAACAATGCCTAGTATAAAGCTGACCACATTTTAACCATACCAATATTACCGATACCAGAGTCAATCAGTCATCTGTAGTTTGACCAGTCTATCAGTGTTTGTTCGCATTCGGTTAAAGAGTTAATATTTCTGAAGATCGCAACACTGCCTGCTTTCCTATGACTTATTACACCATGTTTGGTGAGTACATCGGATCTTATACAACCAGCCTGATTCATTTGTGACCTCAATTCGAATCCATCTACGTATATGTAAAGTTCACCTGCATTCATCCAAGTCTCACTTATTGCCAAATAATCAGACGTAATAAGTACTGTGCATACGCTACTAAATACTGAGATTGTTAACTATAACGTTTAAAATATTTTTTGGTTCAATGGAATCATCATCATTGTTGTAGCTAACAGGATCGTTGTTTGAATTTTTAATATAAAATTTTATACGCGTTTGGTGAATGTTAACAGCATGTGCGATTCCAATCTCTTCCATTCGTCTCTGAACTTTTTTATCGAAGGTGCTTGAATCTCTGCAGTGAGACAGCAGTTACTGTAGTCTTTTGAGTTAGTTAAACATAATCCATCTTGACTGGTTACTCTATTCAATCCAAGTATTAACAGTTGATTTTATTCTGATATGTCAAAATCATTGAAGATACGATCAAATATAGCACCTTGAGATATAAGTGCCGTGATTTCAGCGGTTGGCACCAATGGGAACTGTTCATGTTTACATTTGATCGTGCCAGCTACATTGATGGTCGTTGTACGTTTAGTAATCGCTGTCCATTTCAAAGCATCATCGTTGTCTTTGAACTTTGAAATCAAAGGTTGCTTAGATTTGTTTCGTGCCCATTTCTTCTTTTGGCAACTATAACCTTAAACGACAGATGTATTGTCTTTGCTGATATGTAGATATACATCACGCGTTTCTTTCTTTTCGAACTCACAACCATAACCTACTACACTAATGTCTTTCACATGTTGTACAGGAGTGAGCACAGGGTCAATAAACAACATTAGAAAAATGATTTCGAAAATTTTCGGATTTGGTCAATAGATTTGTAATAGGAACAATAAATAACTATAACTCGGAAACTCCTTCATGTCTGCTACTGATATTTGTCACGCAATCATCCAAGTTAGCTTCCTTTTTTACAGTCCCTTGTGAGTACACCGATCGCAACGTTTACAAATGCATCGTTCACAACAATATTCACTCTCAACATGTACGGCGAGACAGTAGTCAAGCATATAGGATATTGCAAGACTTCTAATTGGACAATAGCCATCTTGTGTAGTTTTGTTCTTGCTGGATCTAATTCACTTCTGCGGCCATAACCGTTAATTTTATTACTAGCAATACCACTTATTACACATGATAGCATTCTTGATGTGAGCATCAACGCTATTGTTGTGATGAAACAGCCTAACTACATCAGGCAAATTTTCATTGTTTAATAATCTTCTCTAAAACAACTGCTTTCTCCTGAGGAAGCCATCTTCCACCATTGCCGATCTTAGTCAGTCTAGTTGAGAATACTTCATTACTCTGGCACATCAATCGTGATTAGTGAAATGCATTGTCGATGATATTGGGCATCACTCGTCTGAACTGAACATACTTATTTCATCAAATATTACACATTTCACAGAAAGGAATTGGCGAAGATATTGTTGTAGCACCTTGTAGATAATTTTATTATTAGCAAAACCACTTATTACACATGATAGCATTCTTGTTGTGAGCATCAACGCTATTGTTGTGATGAAATAGCCTAACTACATCGGGCAAACTTTCATTGTTAACTTTTCAATCAGTCTAGGTGAGAATATTTCATTACTCTGCAACATCACTCGTGACAAGTGAAATGCATTATTGATGATATTGGGCATCACTCGTCTGAACTGACCATACTTATCTCATTAATTATTACACACTTCACAGAAAGGTATTGGCGAAGATATTGTTGTAGCACCTTAGGAGAAAATCCACTGATCCTTTTCCTCTGCGGTGTGATTCTAAATTCAGAGTGTACAGATTCTAAACAGTGCAGAGTGTTTCCGTTCAAGTTCACTGCAGCCTTACCAGTGGAGGCAAAGACTATATAAGCATTACGTATTGTAGTCTGCCATTGTCCGAATCAATTTAAGGTTTAATGTTTCCATGATTAATTTCTATCGTAAATATTTTGCCTTTGCCAGCAGTACGGGCCAAGTTTGCTATCGCGTGTGTTTGCTATCGCGTATGTATATTCTGGGTATAAATTCTAAGATCAACTCTCTCTGTTCACATTACTCTGCAGATGTTTGGATATCACATTGCTACACTTTCTTACAAGTCCGAAAGCCTTGCCGGTCTCGTATTCGAAATCATCGTTGTTCTTATAACCCGCATCGCCAACAACACTTCGCATGTACTCATCTTTCATTTTTTTCTCTTTGCAAGTTGTTTGCAATGGCGTCGTCTTTCTTGCACAGTTCTCGACGTTCTTCCATCAATGCATCTATATCTGTTGCTTTCGTATTCTTTCCTTCCGGCTAAAATGTTCACCTCGTTCGCATCGTACATTTAGATGAATTTGTGTGCATCTAATCATCTACAACTTCATTGCGAAATGGATAGAACAATGTAACCATTTCAGGCTTGTAAATGATTGTGCCATCGGTCCTAAAACGACGGCATCTAATCACTCTGTGCCCACATTTCTGCGTCTATATGTATTGATGTTTGAACTAAAAATGCCATAGACTCCATCGTTTTCATTATCAGTATTTTTTTGTTCAGTGGCTTTATAGCCCTCTGTATCATCAACATCTTTTCTCTTGATATGTCTTATATTCATTACCGGTGTATACAATGTACTTAAATGAGCTAAACTTATGCTATCTAATTCTGCCGGTCTCTCATCATATTTTCGATTCTTAGATTTAGCCTGTTGAATTTTCACCTAAATCTTCTTTGTCCATCACTGCACGTCTCTACTTACAGGTATTGGACATTGAAACTGAAACACCTGGTAGAAATCCAAAATCTTTATTTAATAAGGTGTTGGGGCACTGTGGGCAGCCAGCACAGCAGTAACACGTCTTGGGAAGGATCGGTAGAGGTCCTGCACAGTTTGCACCCCAAACCATTACCGATCCACCCATTACTGATCCACCTCCGTGTTTGACTGTGGGTGCCAAGCAGTCTGGGTTGTAGGCATCAGAGGGGCTCCTCCAGACGAATACCCTCCCTGTTGTTTGGAAGACAGTGTAGCTGGACTCGTCCGAGAATATGACGCGTTTGAGGTCATCCAACGTCCAGGTTTTATGCGTCCGGCACCACTGAACCCGCTTGGAGGCATTTGTACTACTGATGAAAGGCTTCGGTATAGCAACCCTGCCATGGATGTTGGATTTATGCAGGTAACGACGGATTGTCTTCGTGCACACAGGTTCCTGGAGGTGTGTATTCATTTCTGCGGTGATTTCTGCTGCGGTGGTTTTCCGCTTTCGTGCAACAATCCTGGTCAATGTCCTGACGTCTCTTTCCGACAACTTCCGTTTTCCCCTGCAGTTGCTCCTCCTGGACGTGGTTCGTCCTTCCTGTTCATATGCACACATCACCCTGGATACTGTAGCACGTGAGACATCACAAAGTGTGGCAGTTTTGGACACAGATGCACCTGCTAGACGCGCCCCAACAATCTGCCCTCTTTTGAAGTCGGATATGTCTCCCATTATAGCGCTCTGCACAGACAATTTGAAGCTTACTGTCGAACTTTTCTACTGGAGTGACTACCAAGACCTCTGACACGTGATTCATTGATATGCATACGATTAATTACCTAGCAGAAGGTTCTATTCAGCCCTGGGGGCATCCAGTGCTATTTGCGAAGGTGTTTCAGTTTCAATTTCCAATACCTGTAGCTTTGTGCATCTGTTTTGGCAAAACGGTCGAAATGTTGCCGACTAGTCTACAAATGTGGCTCAACAAAAGGTTGACGCAGAAGATACTACATCCCGAGTTTTAGGCACATACCGGCAGCGTGTTTAATAGTTTTAAATTTGTTTTACAATGAATGCACACCATGAAATCATTCACATTGGACTGATGAAACTGATGGAGCAAACATATCACACTACCGTTATGTGGGTGCTTTAAGTCCTTCTCAAACTAAAATCTATTATAAACATTACATGAATATCCAAATTCATTTTTAATGAAAATAAAACGAAATATGAATTCAGTGTCCCAAATTTTCGCATATATGTTGCTCCTTACTTAAATCATAGTTGATGAGGGTTCTGTTAATGCTGACGGTTATGGCTCGTTATGGACTTCCACTGGTTTATGTCATCACTCTATGTAGAAACGTTTATATCATCAGATATGTTATTTGCGTCGAACTTTCAGTTATTGGCGCATTCGTATCGAGCTATACTGTAGTTCATCTTGGCGGCGCGGCGCTTCAACTTTGAGGCGTTCCTGTCGAGCATATTGACGCTCAACATCGGACATCCGGATCTTTTTGGATTCCCCATTTCTCGATCTATATTCCTGTGACGGTTTCTATAACTTTTCTCGTGTTTATTAGGCATAAATTTGGAAATTCTGTAATTTATGCGAAATATCCACACTTCGAAGGCCGAATTCTTCGACACTATTAAATATAAAGGTTTAAATTTCAAGCCATTTTATAAAGCGCAGGAAGATAAAACAAATGTCACCTCAAACGTCGTGGTAGCACAAAGGAAGCCGGAGCTAGACTAATTTAATATCCGCCATAGAGCAGATTCTCTGACTGAACTTTGCACTGCGATTGCGTCAACCTATGAAGTCAGCGCGATATCAGTGATGATCTGAAACTTGCTTACTTCTATACTCTATCGAATGCGATATCGATCATTCTTCTGTCATTGATAGTTTTCAAGTTAATAAAGTTTTAGTGATTAACACATTTCGTGACATTCATGATTTAAGCGTGGCATCCTAGTCTCGAAACGTAAGACGTATTCTACGTCAAAAAATTTATTACATTATTAAGAAATATACATAATTATTCAGTAAAAATCGAAATTCAGATGGCAGCATCATCCTTTGGGAGTATTTTAAAACAATTTTTCGTGCATGGTATTAGTTTCAATTTTGTGTTGCCATCTATTGGGAGCATTTTAAAAATAGTGTTTTCGATTTTTAGACATGAATTTTTACTATTATTAAATACTGAAAGGTGCTTTATGATATATATATGAATGAATATAAGGTCTCATGAATGAATATAACGTTAAATTAATGGTAGTCGAAATTGTTTTAAAGGCACCTGGTTTAGTGGAACCATTATGGTCCATTGGAACTTTCAATCCTTAGATTTGGCATGGTTTATATATAACAACTTGGAAAAGAAATGTCATGAATGTATATAACGTAACATTATTAATAATCGAATATGTTTTAAAGGCACCTGGTTCATTGGAACCGTTATGGTTCTTTAGAACTTTCAAAGCTAATTTATGACATGTTATATATCAAACAAATTGGAGAGAAGTCTTATGAATGAATATAACGTGAAATTAATGATAGTCGTAATTGTTTTCAATACACCTGGTTTAGTGGAATCTTTATGGTTCATTGGAACTTTCAATGCCTAGATTTGATATGTTATACAAGGGGGGTTGGGACATAAATCATGGCAACTATTTTTTTCTTGTAGATATGTGAACAGATCACAAACGTTTATGTGTCGTGTGGAAGTTCTGCAGGCATAGTGTGTGATAGATGGCTCTGTGATAGCTGGTAGTAGCGCAGCGAGGGCTGTGAAATCAGTCAGTTGGTGAGTGTCATGCGAGATGGAAGTAACCCGTGTTGAGCAGCGCGCTTACATCAAAATAGGGAGAAATGCGATGGAATGTCACTGTGAATTAGTGGAAGCCCTTGGGAATAATACCCTACCATATCGTACAGTAGCACGGTGGGTAGGAACGTTTCAGCAAGGACGTGTGTCAACCAGTGATGAGCAACGTTCGGGCTGATGGTATTTAGCGCCTGAGGCTGATGATATTCAGCGCCTCCCACATCGTTGGCAGGGTGTGGTGACAGCAGCAGGGGACTACTTTGAGGGTCCTTAGGCCCACGTTTGTCATGTCAACTTTATGTGCACTGTGTTGTCATTCTTTGCACTGTGAAGGCCATATTGCCCTGTATACTACGTTAATAAATTAAAGTGTTACGATTTTTCAGTGCTATTCATTGTCCACACATGTACGAGGGTGGGCTGAAAAGTAATGCCTCCATGGCTGTAACTTTTTTATTTTTTAACCGGTTTTCAAAATTCTTTTTGTATCTGATACTCACATTTCTCCTCTATGTAATGCACTATTCACTTTTCGACATAGTCCCCATCCCTTTCCACGCATTGTACCAACGAGTGACTAGTCGGGTGAACCCGTCGGAGAGGAATTCCGGGGTTGTTGTCGACTCCAAGACCGAACGGCAGGTTTCACCTCGTCGTCAGAACGCAACTCATGCCCCTTAAGGTGCTCTTTCCTCTTTGGGAAGTGGTGAAAGTCGCAAGGTGCAAAGGCTTTCATTTTAGAACTGCACTTTTTCATCTTTGAACTGTAGGCGCTGCAACACCCTCTAATGTGTCGCGATCGTGTGCGGACGGGCGTTATCGTACTGCAGAAGAGGACCCAAAGCTGTCAATCCTCGTGTCAACGACAACCCAGGAAATCCTCACCGACGAGTTCACCCGACTAGTCACGCGTTTATACAATGCGTGGAAAGGGATGGGGACTATGTCTAAAAATAAATATTGCATTACATAGAGGAGAAATGTGAGTATCAGATACAAAAAGAATTTTGAAAATCGGTTAAAAAATAAAAAAGTTACAGCCATGGAGGCATTACTTTTCAGCCCACCCTCGTAGTTAACACCTTGTCCTTTCGTCTGTATATGTCACATTTTCCAACCGGAATGGTATCTTCAAGAAAAAAAATAGTTGCCATGACTTTTAGCCAACTCTCGTATATCAAACAATCTGGAGAGAAGTCTTATGAATGAATTTAACGTGAAATTAATGGTAGTCGTAATTGTTTTCAATACACCTGGTTTAGTGGAACCATTATGGTTCATTGGAACTGTCAATGCTTAGATTTGGCACGTTATATATCTAAAAACTTGGAATGAATGTATATAACGCAACATTAATTATAGTCGAAATTGTAATAAAGGCACCTGGTTTAGTGGAACCATTATGGTTCTTTGGAACTTTGAATGCTAAGATATGGCATGTTATATATCAAACAACTTAGACTGACGTCTCATGAATGTGTATAATGTAAAATTAATGATAGTCGAAATTGTTTTAAAGGCACCTGGTTTAGTGGAACCATTATGGTTCTTTGGTACTTTAAATGCTAAAATATGGCATGTTAATATAGCAAACAATTTGGAGTGAGGTTTTATGAATGAATATAACCTGAAATTAATGGTAGTCGTAATTGTTTTCAATACTGAAAGTGTTTTATGATAAATATATGAACGAATATAAGTTCTCATTAATGAATATAACGTTACATTAATGGTAGTCTAAATTGTTTTAAATAAACCTGGTGTAGTGGAACCGTTATAGTTCATTGGAACTTTCAATGCTAAGATATGGCATACTATATATCAAACAACTTAGAGTGACGTCTCATGAATGAATATAACGTGAAATTCATGGTAGTCGAAATTGTTTTTAATACACCTGGTTTAGTGGGTCCATTATGCTTCTTTGGTACTTTCAATGCTGAGATATAGCATGTTATATATAAACAATTTCGAGTGAAGTCTTATGAAAGAATATAACATGAAATTAATGGTAGTCTAAATTGTTTTAAATACACCTGATTTAGTTGAAACGGGATAGTTCATTGGAACTTTGAATGCTAAGATACGGCATTTTATATATCAAAAAACTTGAACTGATGTCTCAAGAATGTATATAATGTAAAAAAATAATTGTAATAAAGGCACCTGGTTGAGTGGAACCATTATCGTTCATTGGAACTTTCGATGCTTAGATTTGGCATGTTATATATCTAACAACTTGGAAAACATGTCTCATGAATGTATATAACGTAACCTTAATGATAATCGAAATTGTTTTAAAGGCACCTGGTTCAGTGGAACCGTTATAGTTCTTTGGAACTTTCAATGCTAAGTTATGACATGTTATATATCAACTAATTTGGAGTGACGTCTCATGAATTTATTTAACATCAATATAATTATAGTCAAAACTGTTTTAAAGGCACCTCGTTCAGTGGGACTACTATGGTTCCTTGGTACTTTCTATCCTGAGATATTGCATATTATATATCAAACAATTTGGAGAGAATTCTTATGAATGAATATAACTATAAATCAATGTTAGTCATAATCGTTTTCAATACACCTGGTTTAGTGCAACCATTATGGTTCATTGGAACTTTCAATGCTTAGATTTGGCAAGTTATATATCTAACAACTTAGAATGAATGTAGATAACGTAACATTAATGATAGTCGAAACTGTAATAAAGGCACCTGGTTGAGTGGAACCATTATGGTTCTTTAGAACTTTGAATGCTACGATATGGCTTGTTATATATTAAGCAACTTAGACTGACGTCTCATGAATGTGTATAATATAAAATTAATGATAGTCGAAATAGTTTTAAAAGCACCTGGTTTAGTGGAACCATTATGGTTCTTTGGTAATTTCAATATTATATATGGCATGTTTTATGTCAAACAATTTGGAGTGACGTCTTATGAATGTATATAAGGTAACATTAATGACAGTCAAAATTGTAATAAAGGCACCTGGTTTAGTGGAACCATTATGGTTCATTGGAACTTCGAATGCTTAGATTTGGCATGTTATATATCTAAATTATTGGATTGATATTCACGAATGTATATAACGTAAAATTAATGACAATAGAAATTGTTTTAAAGGCACCTGGTTTAGTGGAACCGTTATGGTCTTCGGAATTTTCAATGCTAAGTTATGGCATGTTATATATCAAACAACTTGGAATGTTTTGTAATGAATGATAACGTGAAATTATTGATAGTCGAAATAATACCAAGGGGAACTGGTTTAGTTGAACCATAATTTTTCATTAGAACTTTCAATGCTAAGATATTGCATGTAATATATCAAACAATTTGGAATGACGTTTCATGAATGAATATAACATAATATTAATGATAGTCGTAATTGTTCCAAAGGCACCTGGTTCAGTGGAACCGTTATTATTTATTGGAACTTTCAATGCTATTAAAATATGCTATACGTATATTTAACAACTTTCAATGATGTGTAATTATGAATAACAAAGTTAATGATAATTCAAATTGGTTCCAAGGTACGTTGTTTAATGGTATCATTATGGTCTATTAGAAACATTCAATGTTAACAAAGGCCAGTTGAAAATTATGGTTGGATTGTTTAGTTTAGCCTTTCGGTACTTGGTTATGTCATTCCTTTATTGTTTATCAATGCTAAACTTTGTTCATGTATTCATTTTAGCTGTACATTAACATTCACATGAATCAAAATTTTTTCGAATTTGACCCCGAGCAAGGAAAAAAGCTTTCAATTTAAATAGAAAAAATTCATGTTAAAAATCAAAAAAGTTTTTAAAAAGTTCCCAATGGATGGCGTCTCCAAATACGGCCCCAGCAAAATATAAAACATGAATTCTTTCAAAAAAATTTTAATCTTTCTTTATGTATTCTTTTTTTGGATATAAACTCACAGAAATTGCAACATTTTTACAAAAAAAGAGCCCGAGCAACGCCGAGTAAAAGAGCTAGCAATAATAATACCAATAAATGTACACAATGTTACCTAAATAGCGGTAGAAATTCATAAGTAAATGCAATAAATTGAAAACTAACACAGGCTGAAACTTAGGTATATTATTGAAATATAAATATTTTATTTTAAGTATTATTATTGTATATATATTGTCATTTAGAAAATAATAAAATGTAATTTGATATTTAAATAATAAATAAATAAATTATTATAAGTCATGTGCAAAATTACGCTCCGTTTATAAAGAATTTCTCAAGGAAACGATGTTTTACCTCTGATCCACACAAACCCAAATATAAATTATTTAAACGTTAAGATTTGTATATAAATCTGAACATAAATTTACTGGTTTCCCTAATGTTGGAATTATGATAGGAAAAAAAAACAAACCAATAATATCGTCCCTGATAACAATTTCACAAGCTTTTATAAAAATTTAAGAAAAAAATAAATGACGTTGTTTTATATATATCTAATGAAACGTGCCAAAAAAACCCCGCAGAGGTAGTTTAGTCACGAACAGTCAATTACGAACGGCAGCTTGAGCAAAAGACGTTCGCCTCCCCAAATTCTTATAAAACTCCCAAATTGTTGACTCTAATGCCTACTAATCCTGCGTAGACTATATATATATCTCAAAAATTCACGTTATCCCAGATAAGTTTTAAAATAGAAAATAACACACCCCACCGAGTAGCCTAGAACGAGGAGATTAAGTACTTGAAGGATCGCGGTACGATACTTCAAGTTACCAAAAAATATAAAAATCAAAAAATTTAAGCCCTTCAAGGAAATTATTTTAAAAAATGGAATAATAAATTACTATGATAATTTAAAAAGAGAAGGTACCACAAACTCCAAACAAATTATCTCTTATTACATTTTGAAATAAAGATTGCTGAACAGAACAAAGTTTAGTGATAAGCTTCAACCGGGAAGAGACGACGAAATTGCTGAGATCCGCCACGAGAAGAAGGGAAAGGGCTGAGGGCTAAGTAAAAAAAGTCCAAATAGTCAGTCCGTCGGGGTGAAAAGTAGAAGAAAGCCCAATGGAACTACTTTGATTGGAGCCTTCAGACACACCAGGAGGAAGTTGAATTAAGAGTTATCTAGGACGAATTGAGCTTATTATTTAATGCAAGTTCACCAAATATAACTGTTTGGAAACAAAAAGAAAAAAATAATAAAAGGAAATTCATATAAAACTTAAGGTTACAAAAGGAAAACAAAGAAAACTCAAATAATTCTCAAAAAAAAATATATATATATATATAAACTAACTAAAATAAAAAAACTAAAGAAAATAATAAGAAATGGATAGGATTCTGATCAGGGTAAATACAAACAGAACAAAAGGGAAAAATTATCAAAAAAAAAAAAGAATAAAGCTCACAGAATTATATTACATTATTACTCTGAAACATCAAACAAGGGGAAAGGTAGCAGGTAGCTAAAGGGCGGACGCACAAAAGAAACAACACAGCAGACAGACGAAAGTTACGCAAACACGACCCTGAAATAAAAAAAAACAAGAAAAACAAGCAAAGAAAGTAAAAAAAATTAAAGCACAGTGGAAATGAATCTGGAAGTTAATTTATTGAATATAAAGAATTATGTTCCATGATGATTCTTCACAAGCTGCAATGATTTGATTTTAGGCGTGTAAGAACTACGAAAGTTAAAGAACGGCTTGCGGTGAAGCAACAATAACGGTGTAGGCTTATCACCCCGACGGAGAAGAACTATTCATGTTGAACAGCAATAATGATATCGTGAAAAGAGCTTGCTTGGAGAATCATGTAAATACAATCTGGCGGTTTAAGGAAAACGGTCAATGGAGAAAGTCACGTCCAAGGAGACGAAATGGTTACACTACTGCAAAACAAATAGGAGTGTAAGAGTCAAATGGGAAGAGAAATGAGCGAGTTACTAGAGATTCGTTGAGTTCCCAAGAACATGACAAAAGAATAAACTTCACGGAGAGTAAGCCTGAATTACTGTTGAAATAAAAAAAAAAATAACAGTCTTACTTGGGCGTGGATACTTCCATAATTAATCCTTCTGACGAACAAAACAAAATTAACGGCATAATTCTGACAAAACTCAAAACTGGATTCCTACTTAACTAGGTGTAGTCTCTGACGACCATCGTGTCGTGGAATATTTCAGCGAGTAGGAAAGAATAAAGCCAAGAAAAGACACTTTACGTCTCATCATTAACGAACAATATCCTAAGAAAATCATAGCCGAATAAGCTTATCCAAGCGGTCGTAACAGACCTACAAAAATCCTACCGGATAAGTGAATCTGCATTTTTTGGCTAAGTCCGGGATAGAAATTAAGACTTCAGGCGATTACACCTTGAGACTGTCCTTTTTCAGATCAGGAGACTTGAGGAGTCTATCCGAACCAGCTAGGCGCTGACTGCCTTAATGATCTCTCTGCCCAAAAATTTCTTTTTCAAAAAAAAAAAAATTAAATTTTTAAATAACTCTAAGCCACGCGATCGCGGAACTCGCGCTGATGCGTGCGGAACGTGACGCTCCAAAAGTTTTTCCCTCTAACAACAAAAGGTAATTAGACACCAACAATCCTAAATAAACAAATGACTTAATCACCCAACAATCATGTAACTTCAAAACGAAGGAATTATAAATAATCTAAGAAAGATTTTAATTATATTAATTTTAAATAAATTTCCTACACTCCTTTTCTATTTTCTTTTGAGGATCGTCGCAATGTTTAAAAAAAAAAACGGGTTATTGATAGTCGATTGTGGAAAACGTTAATTCGAAGGCAATGACACCTCGAGATTAATTTGTGAGGCAAACCGCGTTTAAAAAATATTATCATGTGAATTTTCACGGTAGACTCGTTTCCTTAATCCATCATCGTAACAAAAAGACATTTATGCAACTAAAATGAAAACCTGTCCAGGTTATTGTAAAGAAATTTTGCAAATATTTCCTTGCACAAGGAAGAGACGATGAGAACAAGGTGGTCTCTTCACCAAGAAAAATTCTGATTTCTCCGCCAACGCGGAGTTAATGTAACGCAACAAGAACGCGTCACGTGAACCCTTTAAATTGCCTTAATGGAGGGGAAACACAGGAACCTCCCTATAACCGACCGGAAGATCTAAAAAAGGTGCGATCAATAAAACGAAGACCACACGTGTCAAAAAAAACCCCAGAGGTCAATACCGATAGTTGACTGAGAAAAATAAGGGGTGTATAATATAAACGCTAAGCCGTCCGTGTCAGAATGAGAGCAAATGCTTGATAGAAAAATCCCCCGGAAAATCTCCATTTAACACAAATGAATGCAAATAACTGAGAGGGATCAATCGAGCTTCAAGAAAATTTTCAATTGAAATATGGAACCATGGAGCGAAAAGGTACGCGACACTAATTAAGTATGATCATGTAAAAATTTTGAAATTTGAATTTAATAAGACTTTTTTATTATAAAGAAAATATAAGAAATTTGACGGCGTCGTCTGCTCGGAAGTAATGTTGGAGTTCGTAAGGCGCCATCTCTCGAGATGATCGAGCGTTTTCCCAACGAGGCGCCGGGCAGGAGCGCGATATTAAGGACGGAAAAACGGAAACGGCGTCGTCGGCGCAAGCGGAAGCGCGTTGAGAAGCTGATGGCGCGAGAGATGAAATGTGGGGAGAGAGAGACGGGCTTTGAAACAAAAAGGCCGCCAGAAAAGAGGCTCCTAAGTTGTTGGTCACCCGATAGGCTTCCGGTGTTGGAAATTCGCCAACGTGGCAGAGACGTTCGCAAGGGAGCTGGTGAACGAGAAGCGGCCAGCGTAAACGTCAGCGACGGGACCTTGTCGAGCGCGTCCATATTTAATGTTGCTAATGATTCGTTTCTCTCCGAAGCAATAGAACAGTGCTCTACGCAGGAGAAAATTCCCGAGGACAGCGAGAGGGACGTCGTGCGAGTTGCTACGTGCTCCGTTCTCGCCTGTGCTGTAAAGGAAAGTACGAACGGGCGTTCCGCTCCGCCGCCATTGTGCTCGCCTTGTGAGGTCGACCTGGTGCTGGAAAGCAGGCTGTGGTCTATCGTCCCGACAAGCCAGTTTGTTCTTCTGCTGGATTTCGACGCAGCGAACTTCTTCAAGGTGTTCACCTGCACCGAGCTGAATTTCTTCTCTCCAGTGGATAGACTGTTATTAATCATCCCCTGGACGACTTCAGGCCTTTTGCGGGAGAACCTCGGCACCTTCGCCCATTACGATAGGTAAGCCATTTCATATGAATATTTTTAATGAAAGGCTTCGTCGTAGTCTCTCTCTTCTCTATGAATTTACTGGCGCGTAATTGTTAACTTATTTGCCAGGTTAATAGACCGTTGCATAGTGTCTTTGTTTTTTTGTAAAGTTTAAATGGCTTTTAAACTTAAATGGCGCGTCACCTTTTGAGCGTTAGTTTAGACCATGTTCTGCTCTAACAAATTGCAATGTGAATTAGCTTATGTGCGTGCGCGTTTCTGAGTCAACGGGGTTTTCTAACGAAATTAATTTCTTTATTTTTGTATTAGTTTTCCCGTGGAAGTCGCTCAGGGAGGTAAACGCTAGGCGTGTCCGCTCTCCTGGTTATGTTGTACGCATATCGTCGACAGAAGTAAATGAGGGTCACCAGTTTGGTCAGCTCGAAGACGGAGGCCAAGCTTTACCCCATTCGAAACTTTCGCACCAAAGTTCTTGGTTTAAGCTAATCCATGTTTATGTATGTTCGCCATAAAGCGAACTGAATTGTCATTTAAATTAGACTTCGGCCTTGTTGTTGCTTTCAAATTAAAGCGCATTTTTTGTGGATTAAGAAAGGCTGTCCAGTTACAGCTTTGTTTACGGGAGTTTCCATTTTATGGATCCCTCCCATCGACTCTCCTCGTGTTAGCGGAGGTCCTTAGAATATAAACTTTTATTGGATTTAAATGCTTTGTTTTTATTAGTTAAATAAAGTTGATGTTCTATTTATCTAAGTGTATGCTCTGTGTCATATTCTCATACTTATCTTACACTGCGTAAGCTTTGCTGTACGTGACACTTATATGTGTTCAGAGGGATAAACTAATTTAAATAAAGAATAATGAAATAGTTAGTTATCACCTAATTCAAATACTATATTATCAAATAATTTCGGACATAACTGACAATATTATAAAATAAGACAATGAAATCGTTTTCGAAATTGAATTTGCCTTTCCATATTTTCATTATATATATTGAAGAATAAGAGATTTTGCTTGTATTATTATATAATATTGTATCCGATATTATATCATAATATACGAATTATGATTTAATTAAGGTAAAATAATTTTTAAATCTGTTAAAATTTCGATTTCCTAAGCAGAAAAACTTCAAAAAAAACTTTTTTTAAAAAACTTTTACATTCCTCTTTTTAAATTCCTTTTTACATTCCTCTGTGAAGGTGACAGAAAAACCACATGTCCAGCATATGTGAATCTGGGCCATGTCACCGTTGCTATGACTACGCAAAAGTTTCCAGTGAACATGCCTACAAATTTGCGTCACAAATTGCTTCAGCTATGGTTCACTTGAGCTGGTGTCTGTAGGGTAGTTGTAATACGGAAGGACTCTGAAGGTCTCGCGCTCAACTTCAGCTCAGCCGAGCCGGCAATAGAGTCCTTTTTGAGACCTTTAAATGTGATGCGGCCCTTAAAGTTTTGAACCCAATTTTATCGAGGAAGACATTCCTATTCTACTTTTTAATGGTCTTTAAGAATCCGAAGTCAGGATTTTAAAAATTCAAATTTTTGACGTAGAATACGTGTTACGTTTCGAGACTAGGATGCCACGCTTAAATCGTGAATGTCACGAAAAGTGTTGATCACGAAAACTTTAATAACTTGAAAACTATTAATGATAGAAGAAGGATCGATATCGCATTCGATAGAGTATAGAACAAAACATGCTGTAGACCATCAATGATTTCGTGCTGACTTCATAGGCTGACGCAATCGCAGTGCAAAGTTGAGTCAGAAAATCTGCTCTATGGCGGATATTAAATTAGTCTAGCTCCGGCTTCCTTTGTGCTACCACGACGTTTGAAGTGTCATTTGTTTTATCTTTCTACGCTTTATAAAATGGCTTAAAAATTAAACCTCTTTATTTAACAGTGTCTAAGATATCGATCTTCGAAGAGTAGACATTTAGCAAAAATTACAGAATTTCCAAATTTATGCCTAATAAACACGAGAAAAATTATAGACACCGTCAAAGGAATATACATCGAGAGATGGGGAATCCAAAACGATCCGGATGTTCGATGTTGAGTGTCAATGGGCTCAACAGGAACGGCTTAAAGTTGAGGCGCCGCGCCGCCAAGATGAACTATAGCTCGATACGAATGCGCCATTAACTGAAAGTTCGACGCAAATAACATATCTGATGACATCAATGTTTCTACATGGAATGATAGAATTCAACCAGTGGAAGAACATAACGAGCCATAACCATCAGCATTAACAGCATCTTCATCAACTATGATTTAGGTACAGATCGACATATATGCGAAAATTTGGGAGACTGTATTCATATTTCGTTTTATATACATTAACAATGAATTTGGATATTCATGTAATGTTTATAATAGATTTTAGTTTGAGAAGGACTTAAAGCACCCACATAACGGTTTGTGTGATATGTTTGCTCCATCAGTTTCACTAGTCCAATGTGAATAATTTCATAGTGTGCATTCATTGTAAAATAAATTTAAAACTATTAGACACGCTGCGGAAGTGTGCCTAAGACGCGGGATGTAGTATCTTCTGCGTCAACAATTTGATGAGCCACATTTGTAGACTAGTCGGCAATATTTCGACCGTTTTGCCAGAACGGATACAGAAAACTAAGTTGAGACGTGCAGTGATAGACAAAGAAGATTTAGATGAAAATTCAACAGGCTAAATCTATGAATCAAAAATATTATGAGAGACCGGCAGAATTATATAGCATAAGTTTAGCTCATTTTATTGCACCGGTAATGAATATAAGACATATCATGAGAGAAGATGTTGATGATACATATGGCCATAAATCCACTGAACAACAAAATACTGATCAAGAAAACGATGGAGCCTATGGCATTTTTAGTTCAAACATCAATACATATAGACGCAGAAATGTTGGCACAGTGTGATTAGATACCGTGATTATAGCATCGATGACACAATCAATTACAAGCTAGAAATAGTTACATTGTTCTACCCATTTCGCAATGAAGTTGTAGATGTATTAGATCAACACAAATTCATCTAATTGTACGATGCGAACGAGGTGAACATTTTAGCCAGAAGGAAAGAATACGAAAGCAACAGATATAGATGCATTGATGAAAGAACGTCGAGAACTGTGCAAGAAAGACGACGACATTGCAAACAACTTGCAAAGACAACAAAATGAAAGATGAGTACATGCGAAGTGTTGTTGGCAAGGCGGGTTATGAGAACAACGATGACTTCGAATACGAGACCGGCAAGGCTAGCGCACTTGTAAGAAATTGTAGCAATGTGATGTCCAAACATCTGCAGAGTAATGCGAACAGAGTGAGTTCATTTTAGAATTAATACATACATGTGTACTTGGCCCGTACTGTTGGCAATGGCAAAATATTTACGATAGAAATTAATCATGGAAACATAAACCATAATTTGATTCGGAGATCGGCAGAATACAATTCGTAATGCTTATATAGTCTGTTCTTCTACTGGTAAGGCTGCAGTGTACTTGAAAGGGGAACACTCTGCACTGTTTAGAATCTGTACAATCTGTATTTCGAATCACAGTGCAGAGAAAAAGGGTCAGTGGATTGACTCCTAAGGTGCTACAACAATATCTTCGCCAATACCTTTCTGTGAAGTGTGTAATAATTAATGAGATAAGTATGGTCAGTTCAGACGAGTGATGCCCAATATCATCAATAATGCATTTCACTTGTCACGAGTGATGTTGCAGAGTAATGAAATATTCTCACCTAGACTGATTGAAAAGTTAACAATGAAAGTTTGCCCGATGTAGTTAGGCTATTTCATCACAACAATAGCGTTGATGCTCACAACAAGAATGCTATCATGTGTAATAAGTGGTTTTGCTAATAATAAAATTAATGGTTATGGCCGCAGAAGTGAATTAGATCCATCAAGTACAAAACTACACAAGATGGCTATTGTCGAATTAGGGGTTTTGTAATATCCTACATGCTTGGCAACTGACTCACCGTACATGTTGAGAGTGAATATTGATGTGGGCGATGGATTTGTAAACGTTGCGATCAGGATACTCACAAGTGACCGCAAAATATTAAGCTAACTTTGTATGAAACAATGACGAGGTCCTTGTGTAAGTGCGTGACAAATATCAGTGGCAGACATCAAGGTGTTTCCGAGTTATAGTCATTTATTGTTTCCATTATCCGTTATTGAAAAAATCCGAAAATGTTGGAAATCATTTTTCTAATGTTGTTTATTGACCCTGTGCTCATTCCTGTTCAACATGTGAAAGGTATGTGTGTAGCAGGTTATGGTTGTGAGTTCGAAAAGAAAGAAACGCGTGAACAACATGTACAACATCAGCAAAAACAATGCATATGTCGTTTAAGGTTATACTTGCCAAAAGAAGAAATGGGCAAGATTCAATTCTAAGCCACCTTTGATTTCCAAGTTCAAAGACAACGTAAATGGTGCTATGAAATGGACAGCAATCATTAAACGTACAACGAACATCCATTTAGTGGCACGATCAAATATAGACATGAACAGTTCCCACTGGTACTAACCGCTGAGATCACGGCACTTAAATCCCAAGGTGCTACATTTGATCGTATCTTCAATGATTTTGACATATCAGAATAAAATCAACTGATAATGTTTGGATTGAATAGAGTAACCAGTATAGATGGATTATATTTAACTAACTCAGAAGACTAATGTAACTGCTATCTCACTGCAGAGAGTCAAGCACCTTCGATAAAAAAGTTCAGAGACGAATACAAGAGATTAGAATCGCACATGCTGCTAAAATTCACCAAACGCGTAAAAAAATTCATATTAAAAATACAAACAACGATACTGTTAGCTACAACAATGGTGATGATTACATTGAACAAAAAATATTTTAAACGTTATAGTTACCAATCTCAGTATTTAGTAGCGTATGCACAGTACTTATTACATCTGATTATTTGGCAATAAGTGAGAATTGGATGAATGCAGGTGAACCTGTACATACGTAGATGGATTCGAATTGAGGACACAAACGAATCAGTCTGGTTGTATAAGATCCGATGAACTCACCAAACATGGTGTAATAAGTTATAGTATCACGACTTTTTGAATTAATTATATTTGTCGCTAATTAATATGTGTCATGATAGAGAAAGGAGGAGTGAATATACTTGATTTGAAATACGAGGAACAATTTTAATAATTATTTGAATTAAAATATTCCAAGTGAAATTTACAAATAAAAAGTGTGAATTAATCTTTGTTGAATTTGTATGGTCTTGATTGAAGTGTAGGAGAGAAGTCGCTATCCGTTTTCCTTTGCACTTCGGAATCAGTAGACGTCAAGGCGAGAACAGTCAAGTTTGATGAGATCCATGTCCAGTTGTGACGTGTCCATGTAGTCATATATTTGGGCCAAAAGGGTTGAGTTCCGACTCGTGTGGCTTGAATTCAAATAAACAAAATTGAGACAATTAGAATTCAAAATTTTAGTCAATAAATTGCACTGCGTGATAGCGAAGTAAATGAAATCACTTAATAAGAAATTTTAAGTTGTGATAGCATTGTTCAAGGAGGATTACTTCCATCATGTAGATTTACGATTAAAATAAGTTCAACATAATAACCATACCCTGGGAAACGCTGAGGGCAGCCAAGCGTGGCTCGCGTTGAGAGCTCTCTTCGCGGCGCGCGCTTGCTGTGCCTATTCCGTCTGCTTCCCCTTCGTGGGTCGTGCTGACCGGGTCACTCTCAGTCGCATCCGCCTTTGGTCCTAGACTTTGGTGTCGAGAGACGTCTGCTTCAAGATTTCGTAATGGCGCCGAGTCCTGTTGGATCTGCGACGAAAGCTTGGCTATGGAGGGAAACCTGGCCTCTGACGATATTCGACTAATGTCGTCTTTGTCGCCTTCGGAGCTTTTTAATGATTGCTCGGTGTCGGTTACCTCTTGCGAACAATGTAAGGCAATTTTATGTCCGTCTCGGTTCCTCGTCGGTAAGTAGTCTCGTGAGATATCGGCTCCTTTACGTGCCTCGCCTTCCTGGCTCGGGAAATCGGAATTTATAAAAATTCTTGTAAAGGATAAATCTATAGTCTCACTTATCTTATTTTGATGATGATGCCAATCGTTCCTACGATGCGGGGTCCCTTCTTCTTTACTAGTCTCAGCTGCTATCATGGCACTGGCGTATTCATGGCTCCCTGTTGCTTTATCATGCCGGGGTAGATATCGTGAAGGCGTTCTCCGTGCTCGCAAAAATTCTGAGTTTGAAGCGTGATGAAAAGAGGCTAATGAGGGCTGACTGCTGTACGGAGCTCGTCCCCTCCTTTTTCGTCCTTGTCCATTCGGCTTCTCAAGCTGTTGGAGCTGGAGCAGATGATATTTGCTCCAGCGAACACCCTTCACTTGATGTTAACGCAGGGTGCTCAAGCGCACATGCGTAACGTGTATACCGTGAAGCCTTTTATAGGCTTCTACACATTAAAAAACGCTTCAGTTTCGAGGCTCGTTTACCCACCGGTAGGTCATCAGAAGTCTAATGGGAACACGAAGTGGTGGACATATTTATTGATATGGTCCCCTCCGATGACCTCACAAAGACGTTTGGATGTTGCATAACGTCTTTTGAATACTAAAGGACCTAGCCGATACCATTCCAAGAGGCGGAAGGACCGCAGATGTAATGATCCTTTTTTCCACACAGATGACGGTGTGGAAAAAATCCCCCTCGCTCTGTCCACTCTAGCCAACCAGAGTTCTCTGTTCATGAACATGATAGATATCGCTAGGTCCAATTTCAATGAATCACCGGTGGAGTCATCCATCAGGAATCGCACAAACTGGTAAGATATCCCAGGCAGATTGTAATGATGACAAAGCCGATTCCAGATGGATTGTGCAAACGCGCACTCGAAGAATATATGCTGAACTGACTCTACGATGCCACAATGTAGACAACCAGCAGATCTGACCACCCTCCATAGATGAAGACGTTGGAGGGAGTAAAATCCGTGGTGCAGCAATCGCCATTGAATGGAGAACACAGTTCCATCAAAGGCAACAGATTTTATTGCCTTTAAAATGGCTGGCCACGGATAATCTGGACAGAGACGAAAGATGTCGGTAGTCTCGCCCTGGTCAGACTGCTGGTAAAACCAAGACAAACGCAGATAACCCCAATCCTGGTAAACAAGTTGTCGCAAAGTAGGTAAAATAGTCACTAGGTCCCCTTGGAAGAGATGGTAAATAATCGGGTGACGCACATTGGTAGTTATTGGCAGCAAGTGAGTTAACGGTAACCTATTCACTTTAAAAAACACTCGTAAGTAAACAAACACAAAGTTCGCCCACAAAGGTGGGGGGGTAAGAAAAATACGAATCATTGCAGCAAGTCTTGCTGCGACGAGGTAACGCCGAATCTCGGGCAGGCCTAGCCCCCCCCTTTCAAAGGGAGTGAAAAGAAAACCTGCCCGGACAGGATGACGCTGAGTAGAACTCCCCCACACACAATTAACAATGGAACTGCGAACTTTGCTCAGCATTTTTGCAGGTGGTAAAGTGAATAGGCACTTTGCAGACAACAACGATAGAATATGAGTCTGCACAAACCGCACCTTGACAAGCATTGACGTGGGAAAACTAAAATTCCTGTCAAGGCGGGCAATACACTTATCCACCACTTGCTGCCAATGAATTGAGTCCATGTCCGGTAGAAATGAAAAAATAAAACCAAGCACTGTGATCTGACCACACCATGTTATTGGGAATGACTTGAGCTTGTCGACTGTCCACTTCCCAATCGCAATTCCCTTCGACTTGACGAGGTTGATGGTACTCCCTGTCGAAGTACTGAAGAGATCGAAGGTTTCTTTGTAAATGCTCAGGGAATATGAGTCAGACGCAAACAACACAACGTCGTCTGCGTAAGCTAATGTCCTGATGTTGATAGACGCAGCTGGTAACTCATATCCCCGAACCTCCGGGTGGCGGTTCAAGAACTGGAGTAATGGCTCCAAATAGAAGATGTACAGGAGAGGCGATAGAGGACACCCCTGCCTGACACCTTTCAAGAGTTCGAAGGTAGACGAAGTGGAGCCATTAACCGCCACACATGATGTGGCCGATGCATACAGTGAAGAAATAATCACAGCAAAAGTCCGAAGATGAAGCCGGTGAAACACTTGGAATAAAAATTCGTGATTCACCTTGTCAAACGCCTTTTCCTGGTCGAGGCTTAACACCGCAAGAGTTTGCTGACGAACTTGCGCTTCTTCCATAACACACCGAATAGTAATAAGATTGTCTGTCATCCTGCGCGTTGGAATTGAGCAGGATTGGCCCGGATCAAAAAACTCGTCGGCGATGAGCTTAAGACGTTGCTGGAACACCCCAGTGAAGATTTTGTAGTCCGTATTGAGTAGTGTAATCGGTCTCCACTGGGTCACGAGTTTTGGATCCGGGCATTTAGGGAGTAAGATGATTTTCCCTATAGTAAATTCCGGTGTGATGGAAGACGGGTCTTGGATAATTGAATTGAAGACTCGTACCAGGAAAGGCCCAAGAAGTTTCCACGACGAATTGAAGAATGAGTAAGGTATGCCGTCTAAGCCCGGGCTGGACTGATGACGGCCGTCTGCCGAGAGAAACTTCTTGACTTCATCTTCGGTGAAGGGACGTGTTATGAACGAATCGGATTCCACAGAAAAAGGTCTCAATGCCTCAATCCACTTCTTCGTGGTGTCAGACGGAATGATTGGATGGCTGAAAAATGATGAAAAGTGAGAGTGGAAGGCTGATAAGATGTCGGCATCAGATTCCACTTCCTCACCTTCCACCAATAAACGATGGCAATGTTTATTGTTAGCCCGACGCCTCTCCTCAGAGAAGGCTGCCGATGACATGTGCCGGACGTCAGCAGCCCAGGTAAGTTTGGCCGTGAGTGCTGCGCCGGCAGCTTTCCGGATCATTAGAGCATTTATTTCGCTCTTCACCTGTTGAATTTCAGCCTGAAACTCCTCCTTAGGGGTGGAACAACGGAGGAGTCGTAAAATTTCTTGCAGCATGAGGAGGTAACGATGACGGCGTCTGGCAGCATCCAATCCAATCTTCCGAAAAAATTTTTTTAATTTGGTTTTAAAGTTTAACCACGAGTCAAGCGTAGGAGGCACATTGTGGAGATGTTTTTCCACAAACTGAACGAACATTCCCCGGTACTCTTCATTGTCGAGCAGAGAAACGTTTAGAAACCAGTTCTTGTTGGTAACTCGATCTGCAGCAATTGCCGGAGAAACAAATGGAGGATCCCACGACCACAAGATGGCACTATGGTCGGAAAAAGCACACGGAATAACCTCCATTGTTCCAGCTGCACCAGCAAACACATTGTCGACCAAAAAAAGATCAAGTCGTGATGCCACAGTGGGTCCTTGATGAAATGTGAACCCACTGAGATCACCACGAGAATTCACTGGCCATAGATCAAACAATGCGTTTTGCTGGCACAGGCGATGCACGTGTCCAGACGAAAAGATGTTGTTGGCGTCTGGATGACAGTTAAAATCACCGTCAATCACTACAGGAAATGATGAACACAGATAGACTTGCAGGTCGTTGAAGAAGTCACGTTTCTCTGCACTCGTGCACGGAGCATACACGTTAAGCAATCGGAATTGAAATTTAGAGGATGAAATGTCTAAAGATATTACCCTGCACTCGCTGTCACACAAATAATTCGACACCTGAATGGAGGGGTTGAGGATGATGGTTGCAACCCCTTGCCCAAACGGTGACGAAGAGTTAATAAAGAATTGTCCACGAGGAAATTGTCTGCAAAGGCCGGGTAGATCGTACCATACTTGTGCAGGATCAAGTTTCACTTCTTGAAGCACAAGTATGTCCGGCCTGTACAGGGCAATAAACGTCGACAAAACCGATTGCTTAAAAGACGAACCCAGGGAACGCACGTTCAGTGAGATGACCTTCATTGTGGAATCACGTTGCTGGATCTTGACACTTCTTCGAAGGAGACTGGAGCTTCACTGATGATGGTGGAGGCTCCTTCGACTTCCGCCTCGGAGAACGAAAAGAGGATGAAGACGAAGTGCTGCGATGATGGCCCTCGCAGCTGTCTCGGTCGGTAGAAGAAGAAGCAGCAACGCCGTCCCTTCTGCTGTGATGTCGTCTGGTCTTGTGCCTGCGAGATTTGGATGACGTCGCAGGCACATCCCGCTGTGCTGATGCTGATGACTTCAAATTCCCAGCAGATGATGACACTGAAGCTGAAGTGGGCAAAAAAAAAAAAAAAAAAAAAAAAAAAAAAAAAAAAAAAAAAAAAAACTCTGGGAAGATCGATTCGGATAACGCCGATACGTCCACATCATCTTCTGCAGAGCTTACCTCCTCGACCATCGAGATGTCGCTTGATGGCTCAGGGAAGGGGGCGCCGTCTAGGATCTCTGATGGGGGAGGAGTGTGTAGGATCTCCTCCCTCGGCTTATCAGCTAGTGGCGCTGGAGGTGGTGGCATCTCCTTCCTAGAATCCATAGGTGGCGGAGATGGCGTCGTACGCTGCCTTCGAGGTGGGCGTGAAGGCGACGTGGCTCTGCTCGGCTCTGTTGACTTGGCCGGTGATGTCATCATCGGTGGTTGCTGGGGAGACACTCCTTTAGGCGATGATGGAGCTGCTGGCGATGCAAGGGTCCTCTCCGGGCACTGGTGAAATTTGTTAACTACTTTGTTACAGTAGCTACATTTCACCAAGAGAGGACAGTCCTTCCTGACGTGAGCCGTCTTCTTGCAGTACCAGCAGCACTGCCTTTGACCTTTGTAAGACACGGAGACTTTATCTCCGCGCATTACAACATCCTTGGGAATGTCTCTGTGTAAGTCCATGTAGACTACGATGTCGCCCGTCTTTTGAAGAGGGGAATCAGGGTGCTGAGGGTACGAAACCCTATGCACCACCCCGTAGTCAGCCATGTAACCTTTGAGATACTTCTCGGTCATCAGCGGCGATGCACCCCGGATAACGACTGGAACATATCCGGGTTCCGCATAGCTCAGGTGGACGGTGGTCTGCCCAACCTTGATAAAATC
>JAHWFO010024706.1:239243-249948 GCA_023313115.1 Rhysida immarginata | reverse complement strand
GGGGGGGGGGTGAAACCTCCCCCGGGGTAGCCGGGGGGAGGGACCCTAAAAGTCACAAGTTATTCACGCAGTTGGATGGTATTAACTGCGTGAATAAATTATAAGTTCAATAAAGCAAAGTCACTCACAATCACACCCAATCACTTGCTTCCTTCGTCCTTCTCAAGATCAGGCAATGTAGACCAAGTAGCTCCCTTCTGTCTTCCTTTTCGTTGCTCTTGGTTTTTATTCGCCCTCCTCATTTGCATTCTTCGTTTATTTGCCAATTGAGCGCCTTCTTTACTTTTAGCGCTCCTTCCGTCGATTAGTCTATTTTCTTTTGCAGGTGGCGGGTTTCTTCTTTTTATCTTCTTTTTCTGCCGCCTGCCTTCTCCTCCTCTAAAGTTCTCCGAAGTTGCTTTGCCCATTTTTTTACCTTCTTTATCTGTTGGGGCTCGTTGACCTGACATATAGGAAAGCTGGCGGTGTGCGATCTTCAGAAATATTAACTCTTTAACCGAATGCGAACTGATAGACTGGTCAAACTACAGATGACTGATTGACGCTGGTATCGGTAATATTTGTACGGTTAAAGTGCGGTGAGATTTATAATAGGCATTTGTTAAAATCATCCTGATGTTCGATATATGATATGGCAATGTTGTTGTTCAGTGCGATGATGAAATATTCACCAGCAACTACACCTATCAAAGAAAACATGGAGGTGGATACTGATGTGCAAATTATGATATTTGCAGTTTTCCATGTAGATGCTATATTAAACTTACAGTTAATGGCTTTGTGAAGAAACGTTTCAATTTTGATTACATGCCCATCGAATAACCTACTACATTCAGTGGCAGTACTACAGATTTGATATTGATTCTAGTCTGCTGACATTTTTATTATACTTCTCTTATTACAGTCCACTAATTTGTTAGTTGTGAATGACTTATAATTAAGGGTCGGTTAAAAATAACGAGTCTGTTTAAAAATTATGATATATTGCAAGTATATTGAACATTTTTTGTCAGAAATTAAAATTTTTAAATTGTGTTGTACAAAATGATTTCTTATTTGCCATGTAGCCACAATACGTATTCTACGACTTACCTAGCGGCCGTGTCCCAACATGAAGTGTCTACGGCAGGTCAGATCGATACAGTAACGATGTCAAAATTTTTAGCTATCGCAATGACAAAAAACTATTTTAAAATTTGCCATATTATAATTATCTGAAATTTAAAATTTTTTATACGAATTTACTTTATTTATTATTTTCAAAAAAATGGTTTAATTATTAGTCATAAATTTCAACAATTTCATGTGGTGGCGAAAATGGTGAGAGTTAAATGAGTATTATAAAAAAAGTTTTTTCGATTTCTAAACATGAATTATTAACTATCGAAAGGTTCTTTATGATATATATATTTATGAAGTAATATTATGTTAAATTAATCGTAGTCTAAATTCTTTTATATACACCTGGTTTAGTGGAACCATTATGGTTCATTGGAAATTAGAATGCGTAGATATTTGCAGGTTATATATCTAATAACTTGGAATGATGTGTCATGAATGTATATAATGTAAATAAATGTTAGTCGAAATTTTTTAAAAGCACCTGGTTTAGTGGAACTAGTGTGGTTCTTTGGAATTTTCAATCCTGAGATATTGCATGTTATATATCAAACATTTGGCATGTTATATATCTAAAAACTTGGAATGAATGTATATAACGTAACATTAATGATAGTCGAAATTGTAATAAAGGCACCTGGTTTAGTGGAACCATAATAGTTCTTTAGAATTTTGAATGCTAAGATATGGCTTGTTATATATCAAACAACTTAGACTGACGTCTCATGAATGTATATAATGTAAAAAAATGATAGTCGAAATTGTTTTAAAGGCACCTGGTTCAGTGGAACCGTTATGGTTCTTTGGAACTTTCAATGCTAAGTTGTGACATGTTATATATCAAACAATTTAGAGT
Organism: Rhysida immarginata; assembly: GCA_023313115.1. Classification (NCBI taxonomy): domain Eukaryota; kingdom Metazoa; phylum Arthropoda; class Chilopoda; order Scolopendromorpha; family Scolopendridae; genus Rhysida; species Rhysida immarginata. The sequence goes on along the minus strand of JAHWFO010024706.1, from coordinate 247,973 downwards.
GACATCTTATGAATGTATTTATCGTACATTTAATTATAGTCGAAACTGTTTTAAAGGCACCTCGTTTAGTGGAACCCTCATGTTTCATTGGAACTATCAATGCTTAGATTTGGCATGTTGTACATCAAACAACTTGTAGTAACGTCTCATGAATTAATATAACGTGAAATTAATGGCAGTCGAAATTGTTTTAAATACATCTGGTTTAGTGGAACCACTGTTGTTCTTTGGAATTTTCAATCCTGAGATATTGCATGTTATATATCAAACAATTTGGAATGTAGTCTTGTGAATGAATATAACGTGAAATTAACGGTAGTCGTAATTGTTTTCATTACACCTGGTTTAGTGGAACCGTTATGGTTCACTGGAACTTTCAATGCTTAGATTTGGCATGTTATATATCTAAAAACTTAGAATGATGCGTCATAATGTATATAACCAAACATTAATGATAGTCGAAATTGTAATAAAAGCACCTGGTTTAGTGGAACCATTATGGTTCTTTAGAACTTTGAATGCTAAGATATGGCTTGTTATATATCAAACAACTTAGACTTACGTCTCATGAATGTATATAATGTAAAAAAATGATAGTCGAAATTGTTTTAAAGGCACCTGGTTTAGTGGAACCATTATGATTCATTGGAACCTTCAATGCTATTAAAATATGCTATACTTATATTTAACAACTTTCAGTGATGTGTAATTATGAATATAACGTAAAGTTAATGATAATTCAAAAAGGTTCTAAGGTACGTGGTTTAATGGTATCATTATGGTCTATTAGAAACTTTCAATATTAACATAGGCCAGTTGAAAATATGGTTGAATTGTTTAATTTATACCTTTCGGCTCGTGGTTATGTCATTCCTTTATGGTTAATTAATTCTAAACTTTGTTCATGTTTTCATTTTAGCTGCACATTAAGATTCAGATGAATCAAAATTTTTTCGAATTTGACTCCGAGCAACGACAAAAGCTTTCAATTTAAATAGAAAAAATTCATGTTCAAAATTCAAAATGATTTCTTTTAAAAAGTCGCCAATGGATGATGTCTCCAAATACGGCCCTTTAGCAAAATATAAAACACGAATTCTTTCTAAAAAATTCTAATGTTTCTTCATGAGTTCTTTTTCTGGATATTATATATCCAAGTTGTTTGATATATAACATGCCATATCTTAGCATTAACTAATCCAAAGAACCATAACGGTTCCACTAAACCATGTGCCTTTTAAACAATTTCGATTATCATTAATTTTACGTTATATACATTCATGACACATCAATCCAATAAATTAGATATATAAGATGCCAAATCTAAGCATTTAAAGTTCCAATGAACCATAATGGTTCCACCAAAAAACAGGTGCCTTTGTTACAATTTTGACTATCATTAATGTTATTTTATATACGTTCATGAGACGTCACTCCAAATTATTTGACATATAACATCCCATATTTCAGCAATGAAAGTACCAAAGAACCATAATGGTTTCACTAAACCAGATGTATTGAAAACAATTACGACAACCAATAATTTCACGTTATGGTCATTCATGAGACGTCACTCTAAGTTGTTTGATATATAACAAGCCATATCTTAGCATTCAAAGTTCTAAAGAATCATAATGTTTCTACTAAACTAGGTGCCTTTATTACATTTTCGACTATCATTAATTTTACGTTATATACATTCATTACACATCATTCTAAGTTGTTAGATATATAACATGCCAAATCAAAGCATTGAAAGTTCCAATGAACCACAATGGTATCACTAAACCAGGTGCCTTTAAAACAGTTTCGACTATCATTATATTTACGTTAAATACATTCATGAGACGTCACTCCAAATTGTTTGATATATAACATGTCATAACTTAGCATTGAAAGTTCCAATGAACCATAATGGTTCCACTAAACCAGGTGTATTGAAAACAACTACGACTACCATTAATTTCACGTTATATTCATTCATAAGAATTCACTCCAAATTTTTTGATATATAACATGCCATATCTCAGGATTGAAAGTACCAAAGAACCACGGTGGTTCCACTAAATCAGGTGTATTTAAAACAATTTCGACAGCCATTAATTTCACGTTATATTCATTCATGAGACGTTACTCCAAGTTGTTTGATATATAACATGCCTTATCTTAGCATTGAATGTTCCAATGAACCATAATGGTTCCACTAAACCAGATGTATTTAAAACAATTTAGACTACCATTAATTTAACGTTATATTCATTCATGAGACCTTATATTCATTCATTTATAAATCGTAAAGCACCTTCCAGTATTTAATAATAGTAAAAATTCATGTTTAAAAATCGAAACCACTATTTTTCAAATGCTCTTAATAGATGGCGACACAAAATTGGAACTAAAAAGATGCATGAAAAATTGTTTTCAAATGCTCCCAAAGGATGGCACTGCCATCTGAATATCGATTTTTATTGAATAATTTCGAAAAAACAAATTTTCGAGAAATGTCAGGTAAACAGTGCTCTTCTCCTTGCTTTGAAGGTGAAGGTCAAGACACAAATATATATACATATATCCATTTTTATATATATAGATAAACAGAGAAAAATGGTAAAGAAAATTCCACAACCAGAACTCGAAGCTTTCTCCTTGCCTTGATGGTCAAGTGTGCATAATTTCATCAAGATCAGAATAAAACTATAAACTTGTATAAGACACACACACATATATATAAACAGAGAAAAATGTTAATTTTAGTATTTTGTATAAAAAATCTATTTGATATTTTTGAAAAATTTAGAATATTGAAATTTAAACTACAGTTTTGGGACATGACAAGCTTAAGCCATCTTGAAAAGGCATAGAGCGGGTGCCGTTATTTCTTCATATACATTTACTGTGAACAAAACAATAAGGCGGTTGTATCATTTAAGATAGGGGTCTGAAGGTGCAATCTCCCAGTTTTGAAAAACTTATTTACATTGCTAATATTATACAATGCAGAAATGAGTAGAAACCCCTGAGGACATTTCATAACTTGTATAAAAATTCCGAAACTTTTATTATATAAAAATATCCTCCAATCTTTGTATTTTTTTCTAGATTTCCAATATCAATAACCTTGAAAATAAAATAGCATGTTCTATTTATAATTAACAATTTTTTTGACATCCCAGGAAAAAATTTAAATAAAAGCCTTGAATATCCATCGGCCTCGGTGGCTCAGTGGTTTGCGTGATCGCCTCTGATGCCCGAGTACGTGGGTTCGATCCTGGCCGAGGACGACGAGGATTTTTCAGAGGGAAATCTTGAGATCACGCACTTCCTTCGGAAGGGAAGTAAAGCCGTCGGTCCCGTGTAGTCGTTTGCCGGCTGCACGTTAAAGAACCCTTGCGAGGCAAAATTTGCGGCCCCTATAACGCCCTCCTGAAATGACCATGGCAGTTGAAAAGGACGTTAACACCAAACAAACCAACCAATCTTGAATATCCTTAATGATTTGCACACTACTGTTTGGATGACATGAAGAGTAACAAAGAACTTTATGTAACTAACATCAGTGAGACATTAACCGTACTACAATATTTACTTATTTAATTACTTTTCAAATTCGCTTATTCCAGCTTCTTCACATTTGGCTGCAAGCTTGTCTAGTACATGCTGAAGATTAGTGCGAGCACACCCAAAGAGCACAAAGTCGTATGCAGAGAGTAACCTGTCCACCAAGAACTCGCCCACACAAACACGCTCATCGCCTCAGCTGCTTGTCTATCCAGTCCATAAAGATAATGAACAAGAGGGGTGACAGTACGCACCTTGACGGAGTCCAACACCCACGGTGAACTGTCTTGACATAATTCCATTTATCTGGACACACATCACAGAGCTTTCGTACAGAGTCTTGACAGCAACCAGTAATTGCCCATCCACTCCATACTCTTTCAATACTTGCCAGAGCTTCTCACGAGGAACTCTGTCATATGCTTTGTCGTTCTTGTTGTCGTTGCGTAGATTCTGTTGATTTCTTCTGTATACTTCTTTAATTAGTTTGCTTTCTATCTTCCGTGGAAATGTGTTCTCCCTAGCGAATACATGGATGAGTTTAATTCCATTCTTCTGTTTTCGTCAGATATAGGGAAGCATATTGCCCTGTGGATGAAGCTTCTTAACCCATTAATGCCGAAAATTAAAATTTGCTCAGATTTTTATAAAACTTAAAATATAGAGTCAAAACATGGATATAAATAGTCCTATATAAGCAAAAATTATATATTTTTGTAATAAATAACTTGTTTTTGACGTATGATATATCATACGCTGGGCAGATAAAGACAGTGGAATTTACGACGTTATATTTAGGAACTGTAGCATTTTATTTTTAGAAAGACTTAGTAGAACAAAATAATTCTTATAATTTAAGTATTATAATAACAAAATAATTTGTAATTTTAATATAATATTATAATTATAAAAAAAATCAATGTAATTTATTATATTCTCATGAAATCAAACTGTGTGGTACTGTACATGAAATTATAGTGTGTGTTACTGTAGAAAACAAATATCAGGGTACACAAGCCCTCATTCCTCTTGTATAACAATGAGCTTTAGTATATTTCCACGTTTACATGCTAAATATCAGACTTGTCAAGAATGTGACCAACATTGTCCAATCGTATTTCAGACATTTTTCCGAGTTTTTGGACGCACTCCTCAGGGGGTTATAACCTCCTGCGCTATTTGGAGTGATACTATAATTCTTCTAGTAAATTCTAGGCGGGATATGTTTTCCATATTGCGGTGGAAAGCAATCATGTGTTGACAATGGCACAGTGCAAACAGGATCTAAATAATGGCCAGTGCCATTTCTTTGGCCTAATTCTTTAGCTTGTTGAAATGGTATACTTATTGCATATTGGACCAAAATTGGCTGATGTACTGATATGCCATTTTCATCTTTCGTAGACCATCTGTTGTAGCAGTTACCTTCCGTCAGTATTTCTGATGCAAATATTTTTGTAGTTTTGGAAAAGACTGGGTGGTAAAACATTATAACCCGAAAGTAGCACTATTACTTATACAAAAGTACATATACATTTGTTCAGAAGATAGTGTGAATGCAACACTTCTTTTGTGAAGCATGCCTTATCGTCTTTCTGCACAGATGATATAAAAAGTTTCAAATATTCACATACGCTCTTCAGCATCTTCGGAAGCGTCAGAGTTATATGTCTTTTGGAAGCCATTTTTTCTGAAAATCAATGTTAGCAGCATACTTGACAAGTGTAATTTCCTAATTTCTGTCATTATAGGTATTATTACATGAATAATATATGCAAAACGAAAATAATTTACAAAAGAAACGAATTACGCAATTTTGCAGAAAAATTTTTAAATTAGGCAGTTGTGCACTCATAATTCCCCAGCATATTATATATCATACGTCCACTTCATAGTACGATTTACTTACCTAGATTGTACAGATTCGTGTATTCACGGATGTCTGCATCTAAATGAGACCTTATAATGAAATAATTATATTGGATCAAACAAGAATGTACAACTAAAACTTTGTAATGGACCCATAAATGTCACACTATCATTTTTTTCCATTTCACGAAAACCTAGTTATTATTTGAAACAAAGCAGTAATCGAAACTACAACTAAAATGAAATATGGCTTGGTTCTATTATAGTAGTGACATCTAATGAACAGATTATAGCTGCTAAAAGTTGAATGTATATATTGGTTTTAATTCTAGAGAGCGATGATTACACAGTTGACAACCGTATGATATATCATACGGTGGGCATTAATGGGTTAAGGCGGCGATTTTGTGGGAGTAGGGATGGTTTGCATGGTATCTAATACATCGCTACCACTGCCTGGGCTCATACACGTATACATGGGTTGCCCGGAAGATCCTGGATGCAAGAAACGCGCAGAAGGGCATCAAGAGACTGCAACGAGATTAAATTATAAGACCCCCCAAAATGCATAAGATATGAAGCACAGCACACTTCCATCTACACGAAATATCTTAACACCCACAGGTTAAAAGGATGTTTAGTTCCAAAGTGACAGCAGGCAAAGCCGAAGGGAAAAGCTCTCAACATTAACGACTTAGAAGGTATGCATAAACAAACTGGAAATGTATGTCATCATTTTTCTGATTAAGACAAAGGTTACTTTGCTCCCTACGGCCAACCCATTACAACATGGATGCACGACGTAAATCTGTGATCAACAAAAGTGAACTACGTTGCGTGATATGGAACGTTAGGGGGATTCCCCGTAAGCATATAGAGTTTCAAAACTATCTGATGAAACAGAAACACACTTCCAGGCAAGCATAACTTTAAGCTACCTGCTTATTGTGTGTACCGTAACGATCGTCTGGCTTCAAACTTTGGAGGCACTGCTATCATCATTAAGAAAGAAATTAAACACTAAGAACTATTCTTCAAATCTTAAACACGTATGGAATCGTCCTCCATCATCATCATTGACATCTCTCTTCGTGAAGTTAAGTTTCTTGTATTAGCGAGCTCGGTGAACTCTTAAATGTTGTCATTCCAATCGTCCTGGCTGGTGATATTAGTGCCAAACACCTAAGCTGTAACTTCAGGACGCAGAACTACAACGGTATGATTCTCTACTGGTATGTGCAGTCTATTCCATTTGAGTTTTCACTTTGGTGAAATGATATTCGGCTTCTTTGCAGTACAATGAACCAGTGAGATTAATCGCTCCAGGCAAGAAGTCGAGTTCGAATCACGTTGAACAATGCCATTTCTTGTTTCTTATCAACAGTGATAGGAAGACATAATGAGTGACGTCAAACTACTTTAATTAAAATCTGATTTTGAGCTTTTATTAAAAATACAAGTTTTTATCAATGAAAGTTCCAATGAACCATAGTGGTTCCACTAAACTGGGTTCCTTTAAACAAATTAACCCTATCATTTATTTTACTTTCTGTTCATTCATGACACATCATTACAAGTCGTTTGATTTATTACATCCCATATTTTAGCATGGAAAGTTCTAATGTACCATAATGGTTCCACTAAACCGGTTTCCTTGAAACCAATTTAGACTCTCAGTAATTTATCTTCATTCATGACACATTATTGCAAGTCGTTTGATATATTACATGCCATTGTTTAGCAGTGAAATTTCCAGTGACCCATAATGGTTCCACTATACTTTTATGGTTCCACTAAAGCAGGTTCCTTGAAACCAAGTCAGACTAAAATCAATTATACGTTATATTCATTCATGACACATCATTCCAAGTCATTTGATATATTACATGCCATATTTTCGCATTGAAATTTCCAGTGACACATAATGGTTCCACTATACCTTTATGGTTCCACTAAAGCAGGTTCCTTGAAACCAAGTCAGACTAAAATCAATTATACGTTATATTCATTCATGACACATCATTCCAAGTCGTCTGATATATTACATGCCATATTTTAGCAAAGAAATTTCCAATGACCCATAATGATTCCACTATTATATAATGGTTCCACTAAACCAGGTTCCTTGAAAACAATTAGCACTATCATTAATTTTACGTTATATTCATTCATGACATCTCATTCCAAGTCGTTTGATATATAACATGCCATATTTTGGCAATGAAAGTTGCAATGACCCATAATGATTCCACTATAATATAATGGTTCCACTAAACCAGGTTCCTTGAAAACTATTAGCACTATCATTAATTTTACGTTATAATCATTCATGACACACTATCCCAAGTCGTTTGATATATTACATGCCATATGTTGGCAATGAAATTTACAATGACACATAATGGTTCAAATAAACCAGGTACAGGAAAGCAATTAAAACTATGATTAATTTTACGTTATATTCATTCATGACAAATCATTCCAAGTCGTTTAATATATTACATGCCAAATTTTTGCAATAAAATTACCAATAAACAATAATGGTACTACTAAACTATAATGATTCCACTAAACCAGGTGTTTTTGTAAACCAAGTTAGATTATCGTTAATTTTACGTTATATTCATTCAGACACTTCATCCAAAGTCGTTATATATATATTAAATGCCATATTTTGGCAATGAAATTTCAAATGTCCCATAATGGTTCTACTATACCATAAAAGTTCCATTAAACCAGGTTGCTTGAAACCAATTTAGACTATCATTAATTTTCCGTAATATTTATTCATGACACCTCATGGTAAGTGGTTAGATATATTACATGCCATATTTTAGCATTGAAATTTCCAATGACCAATAATGGTTCCATTCAACCAGGTTCCTTGAAACTAATTTCGTCTATCATTAATTTTACGTAATATCCATTCATAACAGATCATTCCAAGTCGTTTAATATATTATATGCCATATTTTGGCATTTTAAATTTCCAGTGACCCATAATGGTTCTACTATACTATAATGGTTGCATTAAACCAGGTTCCTTGAAACCAATTTGGACCATCATTTATTTTATGTTATATTCAATCATGAAACCTCATTCCAAGTCGTTTGATATATTACATCCCATATTTTGGCAATGAAATTTCCAATGACCCATAAGGGTTCCACTATTCCATAATGGTTCCACTAAATCAGGTTCCTTGAAACCAATTTGGACAATCATTAATTTTACGTTATATCCATACATGACTCTTCATTCCAAGACGTTTGATATACTACATGCCATATTAGGCTATGAAA
>JAHWFO010024706.1:167637-227016 GCA_023313115.1 Rhysida immarginata | reverse complement strand
TTAACCAATCTTTTTTCTTGAGCAACTGATCAGAGAAATTACTTCACACTTTTTTCTGATTGGCCACTCACCTGTATATATTTTGTTCGACTTGAAATATCTTCGCATACTCTCTGATGATAACTATGTAATCGAAGTGTACATCTCCGCCAATAAATTTCAACTTTTTGTGATCTAGTGGACTTTCTGTATCCTGTTTCTTAAAAGTATAAGTAACCTCAACCCGGTAGTTTTTTTGACGTAGAATACGTCTTATGTTTCGAGAATAGGATGCCACGCCTAAATCGTGAATGTCACGAAAAGTGTTGATCACGAAAAGTTTAATAACGTGAAAACTATTAATGATAGAAGAATGATCGATATCGCATTCGATAGAGTATAGAACAAAGCATGTTTTAGACCATCACTGATTTCGTACTGACTTCATTCACTGACGCAATCGCTGTGCAAAGTTGAGTCAGAAAATCTGCTCTATGGCGGATATTAAATTAGTCTAGCTTCGGCTTGCTTTGTGCTCCCACGATGTTTGAGGTGTCATTTGTTTTATCTTTCTGCGCTTTATAAAATGGCTTAAAATTTAAACCTCAATATTCAATATTGTCTAAGATATCGGCCTTCCAAGTGTGGACATTTCGAAAAAATTACAGAATTTCCAAATTTATGCTTAATCATCACCAGAAAAATTATAGAAACCGTCACAGGAATATAGATCGAGAGATGGGGAATCCAAATAGATGTCAACATCTATTTTCAACAGTCTTCCGGGAATATAGATCCGGATGTCCGATGTTGAGCATCAAAGGGCTCAACAGGAACACCTCAAATTTGAGGCGCCGCGCCGCCAAGATGAACTATAACTGGATACGAATGCACCAATAACTGAAAGTTTGACGCAAATAACATATCTGATGACATAAACGTTTCTACATGGAGTGATAGAATTAAACCAATGAAAGTCCATAACGAGCCATAACCGTCAGCATTAACAGTATCTTCATCAACTATGATTTAGGTAAGGAGGTACATATATGCGAAAATTTGGGAGACTGAATTCATATTTCGTTTTATATTCATTTTCAAGGAATTTGGATATTTATGTAATGTTTATAATAGATTATAGTTTGGACTTAAAGCAGCCACATTATGGAAGTGTGATATATTTGCTCCAGCAGTTTCATCAGTCCAATGTGAATGATTTCATGGTGTGCATTCATTGTAAAACAAATTTAAAACTAGGAGAGACGCTGCAGATGTCTGCCTAAAACGCGGGATGTAGTATCTTCTGCATCAACCATTTATGTGCCACATTTGTAGACCAGTCGGCAACATTTCGAACGTTTTGACAGAACACATACACACAGCTGAGTAGAGAGGTGCAGTGATGGACAAAGAAGATTTAGATGAAAATTCAACAGGCTAAGTCTATGAATCAAAAATATGACGAGAGATCGGCAGAATTAGATAGTATAAGTTTAGCTCATTTTATTGCATGGTATACACCGGAAATGAATATAAGATATATCAAGAGAAAAGATGTTGATGATACAGATGGCCATAAAGCCACTGAACAAGAAAATACTGATAATGAAAACGATGGAACCTATAGCATTTTTATTTCAAACATCAATACATATAGACGCAGAAATGTGGGCACAGTGTGATTAGATACCGTCATTATAGCATCGATGACACAATCAATTAGCAAACAACTTACAAAGAGAACAAAATGAAAGATGAGTACATGCGTAGTGTTGTTGGCGAGGCGTTTTATGAGAACAAAGATGACTTCGAATACGAGACCGGCAAGGCTATCACACTTGTAAGAAAGTGTAGCAATGTGATGTCCAAACATCTGCAGAGTAATATGAACTGAGAGAATTGATCTTAGAATTTATACTCAGAATATACACACGCGATAGCAAACACACGCGATAGAAAACACACGCGATAGCAAACTAGGCCCGTACTGCTGGAAATGGCAAAGACATTAATTAAAAAAACATTACACCTTAAATTGATTCAGGAAAAGGGTCAGTGGATTGACTCCTAAGGTGCTACAACAATATCTTCGCCAATTCCTTTCTGGGAAATGTGTAATAATTGATGAGATAAGTATGGTCAGTTCAGACGAGTGATGCCCAATATCATCGACAATGCATTTCACTTGTCACGAGTGATATGTCAGATTAATGAAATATTCTCAACCAGACTGACTAATATCGGCAATGGTGAAAAATGCTTCCTCAGAATAAAGCGCTTGATTTACAGAAGATTAAAAAGTAAACAATGAAAATTTGCCCCATGAAGTTAGGCTGTTTCATCACAACAATTAGCATTGATGCTCACAACAAGAATGCTATCATGTGTAATAAGTGGTTTTGCCAGTAATAAAATTAATGGTTATGACCGCAGAAGTGAATTAGATCCAGCAAGAACAAAACTACACAAGATGGCTATTGTCGAATTAGGAGTCTTGCAATATCCTACATGCTTGGCTACTGACTCGCCGTACATGTTCAGCGTGAATATCGATGTGGACAATGGATTTGTAAACGTTGCGATCAGTGTACAAACAAGGGACCGTTAAAAAGGAAGCTAACTTCGTATGAAACAATGATGAAGTCCTTGGATAAGTGCGTGACAAATATCAGTGGCAGACATCAAGAAGTTTCCGAGTTATAGTCATTTATTGTTCCCATCATAAGAATATTGAGCAAATCCGAAAATGTTCGAAATCATTTTTCTAATATTGTTTATTGACCCTGTGCTCACTCCTGTACAACATGTGAAAGAGATGAGTGTAGTAGGTTATGGTTGTGAGTTTGATAAGAAAGAAACGCGTGAACTATACCTCGCACATCTGCAAAATAATGCATCTGTCATTTAAGGTTACAGTTGCCAAAAGAAGAAATGGGCAGAATCAAATCTAAGCCACCTTTGATTTCCAAGTTCAAAGACAACATAAATGAAGCTTTGAAATGGAAAGCGATCACTAAACGTACAACGAACATCAATTTAGGTGGCACGATCAAATGTAAACATGTACAGTTCCCATTGATGCCAACCGCTGAGATCACGGCACTTACATCACAAGGTGCTACATTTGATCGTATCTTCAATGATTTTGACATATCAGAATAAAATCAACTGTTAATGTTTGGATTGAATAGAGTAACCAGTATAGATGGATTATATTTAACTAACTCAAACGACTACTGTAACTGCTATCTTGCTCCAGAGAGGTAAGCACCTTCGAAAAAAAAGTTCAGAGAGGAATACAAGAGATTGTAATCGCACATGCTGCTAACATTCACCACACGCGTAAAAAATTTCATGTTAAAAATACAAACATCGATACTGTCAGGTACAACAATGATGATGATTCCATTGAACAAAAAAATATTTTAAATATTGAGTATTTAGTAGCGTATGCACAGTACTTATTACATCTGATTTTTTGGCAAAAAGTGCGACTTGGATGAATGCAGGGGAACCTTACATATACGTAGTGTAACGTGCTAGTAAAGGCGAAAGACGTTTACCCGCACGTACAGCCAACGCTTCTAATAACTAAGCGTCCAAAACCCAAAAACCACCCCTTAAGTAAAGAAAAAAAACAAAGCCCAGAACCTGAGGTAACCGCGAAGACACGAGTTACACTTACTTGAAGGAACAAAGGAGATCCCCCAAGTAAGGCGGAGATACAGAGAAACTTGGAGAAAAAAAAACAACACCTCGAAATAGCCCCCAGCTAAATACTTGAATGGCTAAACCCCCCCACCTAGGGCAACCCCAAAAACTAAGTATAAATAAAGTTGAAGGTAGAAAAAGCAAATTCCAAATAAATATTTTCCTTTATTACAGCAGATGAACAAGGATAAAACAGAATAAAGAAAACAGCAAAAATGGTCTCAGGAGAGAAGCGGGGTTAGCAAACTCTTGCAAAAGTCGAAGGAGCGGGCGCGATGATCCACACAAGGAAGTAAAACTCAAAGTCCGATCAAAGGTGAAGGTAGAGCGTATTAGGCTAGTGGAAGAAGGCGGATCATGCAAAGCTTGGAAGATCTGGAAGAGTGATAGAAGTTCGAAAAATCATGCAGTGGTGCCCACACTGTGAACAAGGAAGACCATTAACAGCAAGTACCAAAGGAAAATAAAAACTGGAAATAAAAAAAAATCATTTTTCTCTTTTTTTTCTCTTTAAGAAAATTAGAAATACTGGAGAATAAATTATAATTACAAAAAAATAAGTGAACAAAAGTGATACTGGAATGATAATAAGGTATAAAAAAACAACAAACCCCGGACCTCCTCCGCACAAATCCTAAAGACGAGGTACAAAATATACACTATAATAAAGACAGCAGGAACAGTAACAGAAAGTAACACAAAAAATGCAGGTCGGGACGGACAAATAGGTTCATACGGATAACGAAGGGCGGGATACGAACAGACGGTGAGGTCCTGGAAAAGAAAACAAAATTATCATAAAGAAAACTGATTAAAACAGAAGCATCATTTCGATTATTAGGAAGAACCGACTATAACAATAAAATCAGGAAAAACGATTTTTCAAAAAAAAATTAAAAAAAACACAAGGTAAAACTATGACTTCCAGAGATGGTCGAAAAGGTCAGTCAGATTCATCGAGCAAAAGTGTCATTGCTACAAAAAATTTTCATGATGTTTCGTATTTATAAAGTCATCTCAGGAGAAGATAAAGCAAGACGTAAGTGGACGCTCCACAACGAGAGAAAGACCGCCTTCGAAACACCTGTAGAAAAGTACGATTTCAAGGACCGATGAGGCGTAAACTTATCTTAGATGAACATGGTCACAACTGGAACTGGTCGACGGGAAGGCAATGAACGATCTAAAGTAGAAGTAGCGTTTTGACTGTCTTGAACACTCAAAAGATAGGTGCTTAGAAGTAAACTATGATAAACGTCATGGTCCTGAGATACAACCGGTTAAGATCCGATATAGAAACTAACATGAACTAATCGTTCATGAGTCGAAGTAAAGTTTGACGACGACTGAAAGTAATAAGTTCGATTTCCAAAGGAAAGCAATCTCCTATCCCAAGAGAGGGCTGAGGAGCTGATGTTGGAGCTGAGGCTGATAGAATTGCCTCAGCAGACGCCTAATCGTGAGATCTTAGAATCTAGGCGTCCAGGTGCACATGCAATAAGTGGCGGGCAGCCCATATGGGGCTGCGTGGCTTATACAAACGCCTCAAAAACGAGGCCCGTTCACGACTGACAAGGTATCAAAAGGCCATCGGGAAGGTGAAAAGGAAAGTCTGGTCTCCTCCGATGACCTCGCATAAACACTTTGATGATGAGTAGCGTTTTTTAAAAGTAAACGGACCTAGCCGTGGCCATTCAAGGAGCAGAAATGATCGAAGCTGAATGGCCACTTTCCTCCATACGATCGAAGTTGATAGAGGATGGCCCTGCGATCGACTCCAACGGGCCAGCCAGAGTTCTTTATTTATGAAGGCGATCGCAACGGCTAGGTCCGGTTTTAATACCTCGCCAGTAGAATCATTTAAGAGGAAGCGCACGGACTGATATGAGAAATTTACCAGCCCATAATGCTTCCTCAAACGATCCCAGATCGACATAGCAAACGGGCACTCGAAAAAAATATGATTAATGGTCTCGGCTACGCCGCACATGGAACATCCAGCAGACCTGACCACCTTCCACTGAAACAGACACTGAAGGGAATAAAACCCGTGATGCAGCAGCCGCCATTGGTAGTTGAACAGTGTCCTTTCAAAGGCAAATGACTTTAAAAGCTTCATGACTGCTGCCCACGGGCGATCAGGAAGGAGTCGAACGATGTCCGTCGATTCACCAGGGTCAGTCTGCTGGAAGAACCATGCAAGCCGAAGCACTCCCCATTGCTGAGGATCGATACGGCGTAGCATCGGTAAAATTAGTTCAAAGTCCGAGTTGATAATTTTATACAAGTCCGGTTGTTGTTGATACGTTATAACTGGCAACAAGGGGGATAACGGAAGCCTATTCATCTTGAAGAACAACCTTAGATGTAAGAAAAGGAAGTTCGCCCATAAAGGGGGAGGGCTAAGGAATACCCGAATCAAGGCAGCCCGCCTGGCCGCAATGAGATATCGTTTCGTATCGGGTAAACCCAACCCCCCTCTCTCTAAGGGAATAAAGAGGAATGCTGCTCTCAATGGATGACGTTGCTGAGCAGTCGTCCCCCAAAGACACTTCACAATTGCCCCACGGAGTCTCATGAGAAGATCATGCGAAGGAAAGGTGAATAGGCATTTAGATGATAAAACTGGAAGCACATGAGTCTTGATGAATCTCACCTTGACAAACATTGATGTTGGAAAGCGAAGACTTTTATCAAGGCGAGAGATGCACTTCTCAACCACTTGTTGCCAGTGCATGGAGTCCATGGTCGGTTGAAAAGAAAAGACATAACCTAACACTGTAATTCGGTCGCACCATGTTATTGGGAAGGTTTTGAGATATTCCGCAGTCCACTTCCCAATAGCAATACCTTTAGACTTGACGAAGTTGATGGAACTTCCTGTCGAAGTACTAAAGCGGTCGAAGGTTTCTTTAAAGATGCCCAAGGAGTACGAGTCAGACGCAAATAGTACTACGTCATCTGCATACGCCAAAGTCCTGATGTTTATGGATGCAGCTGGCAGATCGTATCCTCGAACATCTTGGTGGCGATTTAAGTATTGCAATAATGGTTCCAAATAAAAGATGTATAACAGGGGGGAAAGAGGGCACCCCTGCCTGACACCTTTACACAAATTGAATGTAGCAGATACGGAAGCATTCTTCGCCACACATGATGCGGCCAAAACATACAGTGCGGAAATAATTGTGGCAAAAGTCCGAAGACGAAGATGACGAAACACTTCAAAGAGGAACTCGTGGTTCACTTTGTCGAAAGCCTTTTCCTGGTCAAGGCTTAAAACGGCAAGAGTTTGCTGACGAGCACACGCCTCTTCCATCACACACCAAATCGTAATTAGATTATCGGACATCCTGCGCGATGGAATTGAGCAGGATTGACCGGGATTGATGAAATCTTCGGCGAGAAATTTCAGTCTTTGTTGGAATACACCAGTGAAGACCTTGTAGTCGGTGTTAAGGAGGGTTATTGGCCTTCACTGGGTAACAAGCTCTGGATTCGGCACCTTGGGGAGAAAGATAATTTTCCCCACAGTGAAGTCCGATGTGATGGAAGACGGGTCTTCAATAATCGAATTAAACACTTGCACCAGGAAAGGGTCAAGAAGTTTCCATGTGGCATTGTAGAACGAGTATGGTATGCCATCCATACCCGGACTGGACTGGTGACGGCCGTCCGCTGACAGGAACTTCTTGACTTCGTCTTCGGTGAAGGGACGAGAGATAGACAGGTCAGCATCCTCAGAAAAAGGTCTTAGCGCCTCGATCCACTGCTTCGTTTCGACTGACGGAATGATTGGGTTGTCGAAAAAGGATGAAAAATGGGCGTGGAAGGCTGACAAGATGTCGTGGTCAGAACTCACTTCCCCATTTTCCACCACCAATCGATGACATCGTTTTTTGTTGGCACGTCGTCTCTCCTTGGCGAAAGCGGCAGATGATAAATTCCTGACGTCAGTCGCCCAGGAAAGTTTGGCCCTGAGCGCTGCGCCAGCCACCTTCCAGATCATTAGAGCGTTGATCTCACTCTTCACCTGACGAATCTCCATCTCGAACTCCTCCTTTGGGGTGGATACTTGGAGGAGCCAGAGGATCTCTTGCAGCATGACGAGATGACGACGTCGGCGACGGGCAGCATCTAACCCAATCTTCCGAAAGAACCGTTTGATCTTAGTTTTTAGTTCCAACCATGAGGCAAGCGTAGGAGGCACATTACGAAGGTGTTTGTCGACGAACTGAGCGAACGCACCCTGGTATTCCTCTTCGTCGAGCAGAGAAACATTCAGGAACCACTTGCGATGGACTGCAGAGCCTGCGGATGATGCTGAAAATGGAGGATTCCATGACCACATGATGGCACTGTGGTCGGAGAATGAGCATGGAATTACCTCCATTTTACCCGGCGTACCAACAAAAGCATTGTCGACGAGAAAAAGGTCTAATCTTGATGTAGTGGGCCCTTGATGGAAAGTAGCCCCAATGTGATTACTCTGTGGATTGTGTGTCCATAGGTCGAACAATGCATTTTGCTGGCACAGATGATACACATGACCAGACGAGAAGATGTTGTTGTCGTCTGGATGGCAGTTCAAATCTCCAGCAATCACCACAGGCAACGATGAACACGAAAAGTTATTTAAGTCTGTGAAAAACGTTGGTTTCTCTGCTGATCTACACGGTGTATATATATTAAGCAATCGGAAATTGACACCAGATGTTGAAATGTCCAAAGAAATTACCCTGCACACGCAGTCATATACACAATTCGACACCAGAATGGAGGGTTTGAAGATAATGGAGGCAACCCCTTTCCCATTTGGCGACGAAGAGTTGATGAAGAATTGTCCGTTGGTATATTGAATGCGAAGGCTCGGAAGATCGTAGCACTGTTGTGAAGTGGCGAGCTTTACTTCTTGAAGTAATAAGATGTCCGGCCTGTGCAGGGCAATGAACGATGACAACACCGATTGCTTAAAAGAGGAACCCAGAGAATGCACGTTCAGGGAGATGACCTTCATTGAGGATTTTTAATGGCGCACCTGCTGACCTGTATCCAGTTGAGACTTGGGCTTCCCAGATGATACGGGAGGCTCCGTTGATCTTCTCATCGGAGATCGCAGACGACCTGATGAAGAAGAAGGGCTGCGCTGGTGACTCGCGCGGCTGTCTCTCTCGGATGAAGAAGTTGCATGTCTCTCGTCCCTGTTGCCACGATCCCGCCTGGACTTTTTCTTGCGGGGACTCCTCGTCCTCACAAGAAGATCTGTTACTGCGCTGATGGAAGCGAGGTCCCAGCAGAAGATGTCATCTTGGAAGGTGACGACGTATGCATAGACTGCGCAGGCTGTGAAGATGTTGACAGCACTGGTGGAGGAAAAGGTGGAAATTCCTCCACTGAGAAGGCAGAATCTGCTCCTACGTCGTCCACACCAGAAGCTTCGTCTTCACCCATCGACACATCCAGAGATGACTGAGGAAGAGGCGTTATCTCTGGGAGCTTGGCAGGAGGCGATGATGACCTCTCCCTCCTAGGCTCCGAAGATGTAGTTGGAATCGACGATGATCGAGATGGTGGCGGCATCATCTCCTTCTGCACCTCTGGAAGAGTCGAAAGAGCCGTTGCAGAATGGCTCTTTTGCAAGGTGGATGACGGCGACGAAGCTTTGGTTGCCACTGTAAACTTGGCCGGTGATGACATCAGGGGTTGTTGCTGGGATGACATTCTTGAAGGCGACGATGGAAGATCTGCTGGTGCTGCAAACACCCTCTCCTGGCACTGGTGAAACTTGCTTACAAGGCGATTGCAAGCATCGCAATGCTTTAGAAGAGGGCAGTCTTTCCGGACGTGAGACGTTTTCTTGCAGTTCCAGCAGCACTGCCTTTGGCCCTTGTAAGATACACGAACTTTGTTGCCGTGCATTACAAGGTTTTAAGGAATGTCCCTCTGAAGGTTCATCTCGACTACGAGGTCACCAGTCCTCTGCAGAGGAGAGTCCGAGTGTGTTGGATACCCGACTTTTTTGACCTGACCGTAGTCTGACATGTAGCGCTTCAGGTAATCTTCCTCCATCAGCGGCGAAGCACCCCGGATAAAGATGGGCAGATATCCGGGCTCAGCGTAGACCAGGCGGACGGTGGTTTGTCCGACCTTAACAAAGTCTGCAGACACGATACAGTCTGCTATGTTTCGCTGTTGGCAAAGCATCCTCCACTCGGTTGGAGAAAGTTTTTGCACGACAGAAACAGCAGTATCGCCCGAAGGCAACACAGGCGGGAAGTCCGTCTTAGCATAAAGAGCTTTCATAAACATACCGACGGCTAATGGACCTTCGGTAATCATGAGCACCATGTTCTCCATGGTGAGAGAAAAGTTCTGGGGGGGGGGGGGGGAAAACCCCCCCCGGGGTTCCCGGGGGGAGGGTCACACAAGTCACAAGGTTATTCCCGCAGGCAATGGAGATGACTAGTTGCAGCGAGAATAAACCTAAGTCCAAGTCCAGGAAATAAAATCACTCACACAATGAAGCACAAGACTTATTTATCGGAGGAGCTGATGTTACCTCTCTTGAAGGTCTAGCTGAATCTGCCTTCAGATAATTTTTTTTCAAGCCAAGAAATTACAAAATCCGAATAAAATTTAAATATCACGTGCACGCGGCACGGCATCCGAGTTCAAGGAAACGAAGATAGATGGACGCTCTAAGAAAGCGAGCGGTTGATTACAACGACGACTGAACAATGAAAAGTTAGGCTAACAACGGGCACACGCGAGTAACCAACAATAGCATTAATAAGAAATCGCCGTAAAAGGATTATAGCGAACAAAAAAATATTTTAAAAATAGTAAAAAAAAAAATTATTTTTAGCTTATAAAGCCAATTAAAAAGAATGGAATAGTTATAATTCTTTTAACGTCAAATAATACATCCAATATCTATAGCGAAACGCGAGGATTTCCATCTATCCTTTGTCAAAGAGAGAAAACCCTAAAATCAATCTTCTTAAAAAAAATTAAAGGAAATGGTTAACCGGCAAAAAAAAAACTAATAGTAGATTGGGAAATCAAAAAAGAGGGACGTATCTAAAGTTTATTAATGAACGACGGGAAACGTTTCACCAGATAACGAACAAGACGAGTCAAACAAATGACGCGATGAAGAACGGGCCAAAACTAGATGCTTAAACTAATTGCCTCAGCGGGAAATTAAATATTCAATTATCCGTCAAGCGCAAAAAAAATCTACCATGGGATAAACTACTGATGACACGAAATAGCGACATTAAGGACGCAATATACGAGGAATCGCGATCTCGGTCAACATATAAACGAATCCCACTGGGAGAAAAAACTTATTTAACGCGAGGACAAAATCAAACAGAACAAATAATTCTCCCAAATGAGGTATCATTAACCCAAGAACAACACGAACAGAATGCATCAAGTGAACCCTTTAATATACAAAAAAAGGAGGGGGAACACAGTAACCTCCGTTAAAAATAATTAATTAAGCAACTAATAAAAAAGGCTCACGTCCGAGACAACCGATGATCAACCAGTTTTGGGGTAAGCCGCACGCGACAGAAACCAGGAATATCGGTAAAGTGGGATGCTTGAAAAACACAGCGCGGGAGGAGAACGTTTAAAGTACACTATACTCGAGTGTAATAGGGATCTAACAAACGAGATCCAGAAATTAGTTGTAGGGGGGACTCAAAAATTCTCAAAAAGAAGGTTACTAAAACCTACCCGAGAAAAAAAAATAACGGCACGTTACAGTAGATAGATTCGAATTGAGGTCACAAATGAATCAGTCTGGTTGTAAAAGATGGTGTAATGCACTCACCAAACATGGTGTAATAAGTTATAGGAAAGCAGGCGGTGTTGCGATCTTCAGAAATATTAACTCTTTACCCGAATGCGAACATTCACTGATAGACTGGTCAAACTACAGATGACTGATTGATGCTGGTATCGGTAATATTTGTATGGTTAATGTGTGGTGAGATTTATACTAGGCGTTGTATAAAATTATCCTAATGTTCGATTTCTGATATGGCAATGTTGTTGTTCAGAGCAATGATGAAATATTCACCAGTAATTACACCTATCAAAGACAACATGGAGGTGGATACTGATGTGCAAATTATGATATTTGCAGATTTCAATGTAGATGCTATATTAAACTTACAGTTCTTGGCTTTGTGAAGAAACGTTTCAACTTAGATTACATGCTCATCGAATCACATACAGTGGTAGTACTACAGATTTGATACATTCAGTGGCAATACTACAGATTTGATACTGATTCTATTCTGTTGATATTTTTATCATACTTCTCTTATCGCAGTCCACTAATTTGTTAGTTGTGAATGACCTATAATTAAGGTTCGGTTAGAAATAACGAGTCTGGTTAAAAAATTATGATATATTACAAGTATATTGAACATTTTTTGTCAGAAATTAAAATTTTTAAATTGTATCATACAAAATGATTTCTTATTCGCCATGTATCCACAAGACGTGTTCTACGAGTTACCTAGCGGCCGTGTCCCATCGCAGCCCCGTACAATTCTTTCTATTTAGTTAGGTATATTGCTATTCCATTTTGGATCTTTCTTAAATATGGTGGTACATTTTTCAGTTTATTATCATGCTTGAATGTTCAATGAACTTTTTTCATTTATTATTGGAACTGTTGTTTTGATTCTATTTGGTGTTCGAACCTTGTTTCTTAATTCTTCTTCATGCTCATCAAATTTTTGCGCAAATTTCAGTAAATCTGCTATGATATGAATATAGTGTATCATGATCGCAGTTGCCTGCTGTTTGTTACGAATGTCATCTATTAGATAGTCAATTTCGTCTTCTTCAGTTACAACAAAGACGTAATTAAATCTTAACATTCAAAGTTTATCATACATACACTGTCATATCACTGAATTATGACCACCCGCTTAGTAATGGGAGTAGCCACCCTTCGTCGCTTCTAAGTGTAACTGCTGCTAAGTGTCATTGCATGGATACAAGAAGTGCGCGGTATGTGTCCGATGGTATGGCAATCCATTCCGCTTGAAGTGCTGTCCACAGACCTTCGAGAGTCATATGTGGACAGTCCAGCTGCCGTACATGGCGATCAAGGTGCTCCCACAGATGTTCGATTGGATTGATGTCCGGCGAATTAGTGGGCCAATGGAGCACTCGAAAGTCAGTAGAGTGTTCCTAGAACCAATCCAGAAGGAGACGTGCCTTGTGGCAGGGTGCACTGTCCTGCTGGAACACACCATCACATTGTAGTAAAATCGTGAGCAGGTACGAATGCACCTGGTCCACAACGATTGACAGATAGCCACAGGCAGTCAAATTTCCCTCTAGACGAATCAGTGGACCTAGCTGCTCCCAAAAGAAGATCCCCCACACATGGACACAACCTCCACCAGCTAGTTTCCAGCCCACAATAGCCTCATGCAGTGTCTTTTAATGGCGTTCACGACACACACGTCATCATCCGTCAATCTTATGGAGGAAAAATCTTGACTCGTCGGAGAAGCGATATCAATTGCGGTGCTCAAGTGCAAAGTCTAGGTGTCGCTGACGATGACTCCTGGTCAATGTGGGGGCAGCAACCATGCGTCGACTGTTCAGGCACATCCGTAGCAGGGTGCGTTCAATGGTCATGTAGGATACACGTCTGTTGGCACCATTGTTGAATCTGGTTGTCAGTTGATGGACTGTGGCTCTCCTGTCACCTTTTACGAGTCGTCATAGGTGTCGCTCACCCTGTTGGGCGATGGCTCGTGACCCTTTACAGTGATGGCATTGGGACGCGATTTCTGTCCCTGCTGTCCACTCTTTGTACACCTTCACTACAGCGAACCATGAACAGTTCACAAATCGCGCCGTTTCGGAGATGGTGCCACCCTTGCTGCGATAGCCTATTATCATCCCTTTTTGGATGTCCGTTAATTCCGGATGTTTACCCATCTTGAGGCTCCTGCACCTGCAGTTTGATGTACTAGCTTTAAAGCTTTTTCAGCCTATTATGCAAATTTTGCAATGTGTAATCGTTGTTGGGGCGAACCATGCGTGTGCCTTGAAGGGGTGCTGGTCATAATTCATTGATATGACAGTGTATATGCAGTACGCGTTACCTTTGGTCATGACACTCTTTCTTGAAGTCTTTTAGTTCATATCTGTAACGTTAGTCTTTTTCCAAACTCTTCTTTATTTTTATTCCATTCATTTTGGCGAAATAATTTTTTCCTAAAGCTGTATGCCAATCTTTAGCATCTCTTGTTAATTTATTAATCGCTACTTGTAATAGTTGGGTAATTTCTAGTTTCTTTTGTTCTTTCACTATTTCGTCCCGAATATTCAATTAATGAACCCATTTAATATGATACAGCTTGGACTTCTACTTTCTATTAGATGCATCATTTTTTTCCATTAACATAAACATCATATGCATTTGTGTTCCAGGCATTGAAACAGTTCTCTGTTGCTCTGCTGACATCTTAACTGATGGGCTTCACTCCTCTTCTACTATAGCATCCCATAAACGATCTATTAAGTCTACTTCTCTACTTCCAAACCATTTTATTTAATCCTATTTTTTCTAATTAGATAAGGAGAAAGGTCCTACTTTTCAATAATATAAATTTATTACAGAGACGCCTTTCGGTCTTAGACCATCCTCCCTTATTGACAAAAACAGGAAGCTCATAAAAGAAATCGTCAAGGACCATGACTGCCATCTTGATGGGGTAGACTATAGTTGACTTCGATCACCAGGCGAATAAATAGTGCCTGGTCACTCGAGGAATCCAATTCCTGATTGCAGAAGGATAGAGGACCGGTAGGCTATCGCCAGGTTATTGCGTATGTTGGCTACATAACCAAATACAACAGACATGAGCGAAGAGTCCAAGAAGAGGTAAAAGATCATCGCGACAATTCCATTTGGAGCATGGTTAGAGCGTTTCAGAGGAAGATGAAGAAGAATACGCTGCCTCCACTTTGCACCCCTCAAGATGATTACGTGCAAACCTATCAGGACAAAGCCAAGATCATTGCAGATTCGCTAGAATAAGAAATCATTTTATGCGAAACAATTTAAAAATTATAATTTCTGACATAAAATGTTCAATATATTGCAATATATCATCATTTTTTAACCAGACTCGTTATTTTTAACCGAACCTTAATAAAAAGTCATTCACAACAAATTAGTGGACTGTGATAAGAGAAGTTTGATAAAAAATATTAACAGACTATAATCAGTATCAAATCTGTAGTACTGCCACTGAATGTAGTAGGTGATTCGATGGGCATGTAATCTAAATTGAAACGTTTCTTCAAAAAGCCAAAAACTGTAAGTTTAATATAGCATCTACATTGAAATCTGCATATGTCATAATTTGCACAACAGTATCCACCTCCATGTCTTGTGATAGGTGTCGTTGCTGGTGAATATTTCATTATCGCACTGAACAACAATATCGCCATATCAGATATCGAACATTAGGATAATTTTAAACAATGCCTAGTATAAATCTCACCACACTTTAACCATACAAATATTACCGATACCAGCGTCAATCAGTCATCTGTAGTTTGACCAGTCTATCAGTGTATGTTCGCATTCGGTTTCAGAGTTAATATTTCTGAAGATCGCAACACCGCCTGCTTTCCTATAACTTATAACACCTTGTTTGGTGAATGCATCGGATCTTATACAACCAGACTGATACATTTGTGTCCTCAATTCGAATCCATCTACGTATATGTACATGTTCACCTGCATTCATCCAAGTCTCACTTATTGCCAAATAATCAGATGTAATAAGTACTGTGCATACGCTATAAAATACTGAGGTTGGTAACTATAACGTTTAAAATATTTTTTTGTTCAATGGAATCTTCATCATTATTGTAGCTAACAGTATCGTTGTTTGTACTTTTAATATATAATTTTTTACGCGTTTGGTGAATGTTAGCAGCATGTGCGATTCCAATCTCTTGTATTCCTCTCTGAACTTTTTCGAAGGTGCTTGATTCTCTGGAGTAAGATAGCAGTTACAGTAGTCTTTTGAGTTAGTTAAATATAACCCATTTATACTGGTTACTCTATTCAATCCAAACATTAACACTTGATTTTATTCTGATATGTCAAAATCATTTAAGACACGATCAAATGTAGCAGATTGGGACTTAAGTGCCGTGATCTCAGCGGTTGGCACCAATGGGAACTGTACATGTTTACATTTAATCGTGCCACCTAAATTGATGTTCGTTGTACGTTTAGTGATCACTGTCCATTTCAGAGCATCATTTATGTTCTCTTTGAAATCAAAGGTGGCATAGATTTGTTTCGTGCTCATTTCTTCTTTTGGCAAATTTAACCTTAAACCACAGATGCATTGTTTTTGCTGATGTTGTAGATGTTGTTCTCGCGTTTCTTTCTTTTCGAACTCACAACCATAACCTACTACAATCATCTCTTTCACATGTTGTACCGGAGTGAGCACAGGGTCAATAAACAACATTAGAAAAATGATTTCAAACATTTTCGGATTTGCTCAATAGGCTTATAATGGGAACAGTAAATAACTATAACTCGGAAACTCCTTGATGTCTGCCACTGATATTTGTCACGCACTTATCCAAGGACCTCATCTTTGTTTCAAACAATGTTAGCTTCCTTTTTAACGGTCCCTTGTTTGTACACTGATCGCAGCGTTTACAAATCCATGATCCACATCGATATTCACTCTCAACATGTACGGCGAGTCAGTAGCCAAGCATGTAGGATATTGTAAGACTTCTAATTCGACTATAGCCGTCTTGTGTAGTTTTGTTTATGCTGGATCAAATTCCCTTCTGCGGCCATAACTATTAATTTTATTACTGGCAAAACCACTTATTACACATGATAGCATTCTTGTTGTGATCATCAACGCTATTGTTGTGATGAAACTACCTAACTACATCGGGCAAATTTTCATTGTTTGCTTTTATTCTTCTCTAAATCAATCGCTTTCTCTGAGGAAGCCATCTTTCACCATTGCCGATCATAGTCAGTCTAGTTTAGAATATTTCATTACTCTGGCACATCACTCGTGACAAGTGAAATGCATTGTCGACGATATTGGAGATCACTCGTCTGAACTGACCATACTTATCTCATCAATTGTTACACATTTTACAGAAAGGAATTGGCGAAGATTTTGTTGTAGCACCTTAGGAGTCAATCTACGTACCCTTTTCCTCTGCGGTGTAATTCTAAATACAGTGTGTATAGATTCTAAACAGTGCAGAGTGTTCCCGTTCAAGTTCACTGCAGCCTTAACAGTGGACGCACAGACTATATTAGCATTACGAATTGTATTCTGCCATTGTCTGAATCAATTTAAGGTTTAATGTTTCCATGATTAATTTCTATCGTAAATATTTTGCCATTGCCAGCAGTACGAGCCAAGTACACTGGTATGCATTCGCGAGTGTATATTCTGGGTATAAATTCTAAGATCAACTCTTTTTGTTCACATTACTCTGCAGATGGTTGGACATCGCATTGCTACACTTTCTTACAAGTGCGTTAGCCTTCACGCTATTAAAGTTTTCGCTATCAGCACTTTTCGTGATCAACACTTTTCGTGACATTCACGACTTAAGCGTGACATCCTAGTCTGAAAATGTAAGACGTATTCTACGTCAAAACTCTTGGCTCTAGGATGAGATAAGGTGAATAATACCGCTCTAAAGTATCCCCGATTAACATTATTCATGACAGCACTAATATCATAAAGGACTGCTGGACGTTCCTACTTCCCCACTTTTTGGACGAAATCTGTTGTGTTAAGTATCCCCAAGCAGGGAAAAATCCAGCAATTCCTGCGAGCCGCGACCTATAAACCTGCTTGCGTCAATGTCTAAAGTTTTGTAGAAAACGATCCTTACCAGCTTCAATGTTCACATCTCACCAATAGTTTAGTAAGATAGAATTAGTTCGGCTTTCCTGCCGCCCAGTCTTGTCAAATGCAGATATGGAGACTCATTGTAGACCTTAGCACCCTCTTGAACTTTTCCAGGATTATTGTGTAATTTTTCTCGATGTCAGTAAAGCTTTAGACTAGGTGTGGCATTAGTGGCTAATCATTTTGGTTACTCAGGCTTCTAGCCTACCTCAGTATATTTCATGTGTTATTTATTCTGTAAGGTTGTGCCTTGTGAAAGCACTGCTTCTTTCCCACCTGATGAAACGTTACCTTTACTGTTCAATTGTCAGTTGTCGACAGTTCTGGTAAATTACCTTATTATTTACGCAACCTAATTTCATAGTCAAGGTAAGGTTGTTTTTAACTCCGTGTATGTCAGAAAAAATATTTCGATACTGACTTTTTTTACGTTAAAGTTATGGGTATAATTTTGGACACCGACTTATCCCCAGTTGTTTCATTTTTCCCGAGTTTTGGGCCTAAAAACGAGGACCGACTTACACACGGACGAAATCTACGCAGGTATATACGGTAATTCAAATTTGTGCACCTTGATAAAGTCTTATCAACAGACACTATATATGAAGCCAAAAACTGATTACTTCTGCGTAAACCGGTGAGCAGTTAGTATCAGAGAACAAATCAGTTTCGATCTTAATGCCTCTGCTGACAAATCTCCTGTAACAGAACGACAGAAATAGCTTAATTTGTTGACTGTGAGAATATCATCATTTGAAAAACTGCAAAAAGGGCGTATACCGAAGAGTGGGTTAAGAAACATGATAGAGAAATTTGGAGAGACAAGAGTTGGGTGTGCTTGCAGGAAGCTGCTGTAGTTAACAACTTCCTAATGCTGATATTTTGCAACAAGTGCTCGACCTGTGGCACGTGAATATCCTTCCCGTGGTGTAGATTGACAAAGTTGGTGCAGTGCATTTTACAGCAGTGGAGTATTCTTTATGGCTACTCCTACACAGGAAGCTAGAAAATCCCAACCGATCCACTAGAGGGTGGTTGTGGCCTGGTTGTCTCGCCGATCGGTTCACCTTATCAGTGGAGTTAAGCACCTTCAGGCACGGCCAGCCACTTGTTGTGTGACAGCCAGTGGACATCTATCTTTTTCACCCCGTGCTTCGGAGGGCACTTTAAGCCATCAGTCCCTTACCTTAGTTGGGATGCCCCGAAATTTCCTAGCTGGAATAAGCACCCAGCTCATAGCTGGGGGGCTCACTTTAGTCTGTACAAGAAGAAGAAGAACTGATCTACTTGTGCTTAAATCTGATCGGTTTATGCTACTTCCATTCCCTTCTTTCTTTGCTAAAGCGACGACCATGTCAAATTTAAAGCTCAGGCTGGTGGTGCTACTAGTATTGAAGAAAGGTTGAGCTTCCTCTTTCTACAGGAAGTCATGTATTTGAGAGCTAGGTGAACTAATCCACAATCCAAAATCCTTGAACAAAGCACAAGGGAAGAGTTGTGTATCATTTGGCTCTATGAAATTTTTTGGAGTCCAGGCTGTAGAGTTTACTCTCCTATTTTCATCAATTATATAAACATCTGAGGTATGGTTTATAATAACCCGGATAGACCATTCTTAATTTCTTCTAAGGAGAGATAGTACCGACTCTCGAATTGCTATGCTGTAGTACTATGCTTCCATGGTGATAAGTGATCGAGGTCGGAAAATGAAAGCTTTCCCAGCTGAAGAGAATCATGGGACCTCTGAAACAGAAAATTTAAAAGCGAAGCAAATATTTTAAAGCACCGTAGTCAAATAAGAAAAAGGAACGCATAAAAAAGCTTGTGTACCTGATTGGAGAGGAGAACCACCTCAGTCTGCCAAATCTAAGCTTCGAGGACCACCCAATTCCGAGTGGAAGTTTAAGGAACGAGCAGACTAGGAGAGGCGAGCATTAGATGAGAACACACCAGGGGAATGCAACTAATAGTTTTTTTGTATAACGCCAAGATGGCATCACTAGGCGTAGGGTTTAGTGCCCGAGGACCTGCACAGCCAAAATTCAATAATAAATTAATATTCAAATTACCTGTAGAATAACTTTTGTTGTAACTACTAGGCATGGAACCATCACACTATCAGCTCGTCCCTTGGGAGACTTAGGAAGCTTGCCTGCATTAGACATAGGTTAGGAGTAACTTTAAATCATTAAAAAACGTAATTAAAACACCATCTTTAGAAATTTTTTAAATAATAACTATAAATGGATTAAACTTTTCATCATCAATGGCAACACTTTTATCATCAAGTTAGGTGTTGTTGATAATTTTTATCACTTCAATAATACGGCACGTTCTTTTTTTTTCTCCCATTAATTTAGAGGGAAAATTAAAATTTCGTTTCACCAAGGATTCATCAAAACAAGCCAAAAGGAATTAAACGGTATTCGGTGGATGAAAAAATGACTAATGAAGAAACTATTGCTTTACATGAAGACCCGATACATCGGTCGGGTTTAACAGCAACCTCTTCTTTCTATTCCCATTCCCCCCCCCACCCATCATTCTACCTATTCACTATTGATCTTTGCTTTACTAACTTATCTACAATATTATTCAGTAGTACTATATATCTCGCGATATCAGACCATTTTCCTTTGCTAACAATATTTGGAAAAATCCATTCCAAGACCCTATAATTAGTCGACCTATTCAATCACGATATGTTTCGTTTGCACGTGTAATTATTTTTGATTCCTTCTTATTAATGACAGACTGGTGCCTATTATTTTCAAATGCTAAAAATACCGATCATCTCTTTTCTCTTTTTCTAAAGCAATTTTTCTTAGGTTATAATCGTTACTTCACATATAAACCCTGCCACAGTACTACTCATCATATTATCATTCACAATCCTTGGATTACACCTTACATACTGACACTGACCAAGATGAAAAATGATCTATATCGCAAAACTCGACATAATTCCTCGTCCTCATCAGTATGAACATTCAAAAGGTTCTCTAATTTTGTTAAAAGCGAAATTGACCTCTCAAAACTCGAGTACTACAAATCCTTATTTATGCGCTTATATTCTAGTAAAAATAAATGGTGTGAATTAAACAAAATAACTAAAACTCCTAAATCATACCACTCTCCTTTTTCACAGTCGACCCCACCCAATCCTTCGACATTAACTGATTTTCTAGCAGCTCTTCTTCCTTCATCGTCTGAATCTGTTTTTTCACCGATAGCCAATAACAATTACCCTTACTCTTTTCCTATTAATTCTACCTCCTTTTTTGTTACACCCACTACCCCGACAGAAGTTACCAAAATTATTTCCCAAACTAAGTCCTCTCCCATACCCGATCCTCTAGGAATTCGTTCAGATAAGCTTATTATTATTTTTTCCAAACAAGCGTTAGCTCTTCCGCTTTCCTATATATTTAATTATTCAATATCATCTGGTATTTATCCCTCTAATTTAAAATTGGCGAGAATTTATCCCATTTATAAAAAAGGGGGACCCTAAGACCTATACAAATTACCGTCCTATTCCCGGTTTTTGCAAAGACTTTCGAGAAATTATTTTATATTCGATTATCCCAATTTGACTTTTCTAATAATCTTATTAACCCTTATCAACATGGATTCGTTCCTGAGAGAAATGTCGAAACCGCTTGTTTTGAAATAATTGAATTTGCATCTAACGAAATGGCCAAGAACCATTTCGTTGCGGCGATTTTTGTTGACTACTCTAAAGCATTCGACAACATTCCTATTTCCTTTTTGCTTGATAAATTACCATTATTTTATTACATTCGTGGCCCACTTCTATCTTGGTTATCCACCATATTAACTAACAGGCAATACTATTTGTCTCATGCGAACCAGTCTTCATCAACTATATCAAGAAATCGGGGTGTCCCTCAAGGGTCATTTCTATCCCCTTTATTATTTAACTTATTCGTTAATGATCTCACAAATGCGTTAATGCCAACTTTTCCCGTTTTTACGCTGATGATGTTACTTTACTGTTCTCAAATATTAATTTAACAGAGCTCTTATCATCTATCAATTAAATTCTTTTGATTCTGAAACATTGGAACGATATAAATTCCTTGATTGTAAATATCGATAAAACAAACTTGATGTTTTTTTTATCAACGAAACAAGAAAGACATCCCCGTAGCTCTGTTTGTTCTATATGATAATAATCTAATAAAGCCAGTGAATTCAATTTGATATTTGGGTCTAATTCTTTCACATGATCTTACATGGTGTCATCATATAGATCAACTTATATCTAATCTTAACAAAAAACAAGGTATAATTTCTAGACTTCATTATTTACCTCGTAACATACTTTTACTTCTTTACAATTCATGGATTCACTCATCCTTATGTTACGGCATAATCTTTTGGGGCTCTTCAACGGTTTTTTATTAAAAAAGTATCTTAAAACTCCAAAAATGGTATCTGAGAATTTTATCCAATACGTCAAAATCGCATATAATTGGTGAATTGCATATTCTAACAATCAATCAAATATTCAAGCTACAAATCTCTTCCTTTATATATAAAATAATAAATTCTAATTTAATCATAACTATCCCCTTCAATATAAGCCTAAATCAAGATATCCATAGTTATTCAACCAGAACTGCTTCCGACATTCGTCTACCGCTGTCAAAACGGGGATATCTTCAACGTTGCGTATCCTACACTGGTTTAAAAATATGGTCTTCTTTGCCCCTTGAAATTAGATCTACAGCTTCATATCAATTATTTCGAAAATTATTAAAAAGGTTTATACATACCAATGTCCATATATAGTATAGCTTAATTATGAGAAATTTGTTTCTTCTTTTCATTTATTAGTTTATAATTTCACTTACCTTTTTTATTGTTCAAGATAATAATTATTACTCTTAATTGGTTATTTGTTTTTTGAATCTTTTTTAAGAATTTTTTTATGATAGATTGTTAATTCAAATAGTTATCATCTTATCTATAATCTACCTATTTGGTCGATGCCTTGAACTTTCTTTTTTTTGAATTTTCTTTTGAATTTCCTTATTCAATTATTACATTATTTAATTAACTTATTATCTACTAACCGAACTACTTGTATTTATTTTGTATATTTCTGTAGATGTTTGGTCACCTGCCGCTCAAAAAACGTGAATCGTATCAAGAACTTTGATTTTATTTCAATTAATAGTCGTTTTCAACGAACTGTTCTTACATCAGTTCATACTTTCTTTCTTTCTTCGGAACCATTTTATCAATCTAAAGAAGGTAAATCCCGGACTGCCTACCAGAAAATATGAATGTGAATTGTCACGTAGGATCGTCATAGGCTCACCGAAAATATTCAACGAAGAAGTCTGCAATTATTCATTTTGCCAAGCGTTTTACGATTCCACATATTTCAAAAGCTCTAAACCGCAGTATACAATATTTAGTATTTATTCATCAAGTTAAATATCCAGAACTTAACAGTAAATTTTGCGAACTTAATGAGTTTGAAAAAAAAATCAATGGTATATTTGCATATGGATTCCAGGCGTACATTAACGACGTCATGGAAGACTTTATTAGTTGCTAAGAAAAAATGAGATCATAGATTATTGTTATCATGAAATGATGTTTAGTGTTTTTGTGCTAAAAGTATTATTTATTTCTTTATCTGTATAGATAAAAGGCAATGTTCTTATGTGTGTGTACCCTAGACTCAAAAGCTACTCTATCGATTTCACTGAAAATATCACAGTTTGTTCTTATCAGTGCCAGGAGTATTTAGAGAGTGGTTTTAATGAAATCCGATAGGTAGCGCTGTTTTTTTTTAAATTTAGCAATAGCAAATATTGCTGGTCACTTATGATTCCAGCGAGAGTTTCTGCACAGTCTTATTTCTTCCGAAATGTAGCGTTGGTATCCTCTTTTCACCAATATTTCTGTTCCTCGTTCAGATTTTTCGTTCCAAATTACTTTTCCAAGAATCATCAAGCTTGCGGAAATGTATCCAAAATATCCCGTTTTTCTCATTTATTTAATTTTCATTTTTATCATATAATAAATTAATTATTACGCTGAAAATTACATGAACTGCACGGTATTTTGTTTTTTTACATCTGCTAATTTAAATTCACATTTCAATTCGTTTTTCAAAGTACCGACTCCGATTTCAGACGTGACACATGTCCACCGTGGCTTAACTGGTAAAGGTGTCAGCGCGATTATTTGACGTTTCCTGGTTTGAGTGCAGGATGTGCAAATGTCGTTGCCATTTTCATCAACAAAAATAAAAATGTTTAGACTCCCTAAAGATAGATACTGCCTGGATGAGCAATCGGACTGTCAGTCATCTATCCGCAGTCGACTGTGCTTATTACAGTTCATATCCGGTTGGTTTCAACAATCCTCTGTTTAATTTTTATGTAATATGCTGCTGGCAGCATCAAAATTATGTTACAATCAATGTAATTTACACGCTGATGATGGATTTTTTATCCCTCCCGAACAGTTGACCACATCATCAGAAAGACAGCTCCAAGATGATTGTACGATTCTCCAAGCCTACACAATAAATTAGAGATTACAAATTACTTAGTCATCAATAAACTGAGAGTTCTCAGTGTTCTTTCTATTAATGAAATTGGAGAGACTTTACAATACAATAAACGAAGAAAAGAGGTTCCGACTAGTTTCGCCATTTTTTCCAGGCCTTATCGTTTCGAAACGACCCTGCATGAAAAATCTTGCATCAAAATTTAACTGTAGAAATTAACAGGGTCTTTTCTAAGGATAAAATTGGGGAATGCTGGCAGAATTGTATTCATCTTTAAGAGCAACAAAGAATGATGTTAGCTTGTTATGAATAAAAATTTAAAGACAACAAATTCAAATTGTGTGGTAAACCATTATAGAAACCGTCATTCATATTTGGTCATATTTCTCTAACAGCAGCTTTCTCACACTAATTATTCAACGTGCTCTGTAAGTTCCCCTGACTGGATGCCCCCTTACCGTGGGCCAGGGATTTGCGTGCTTTAGGGATGATGTGAGCTATGCTAGCTGTAGCACTGCTACTTTAGGGTCACCCTTACCAGAAAGGTCATGATTGAGAAGTGAGACGAAGAGTATCCAAACATATATCTCATGATGTTGACGAATGAGAGAATTCATACTGCTTCGGGCGTGGCGCAAGTTAAAGTCATCTGCGTTCGCTAGTTAGGCAGAGGCTCTCGTTCGAAAAATAGTC
Source organism: Rhysida immarginata (assembly GCA_023313115.1). Lineage (NCBI taxonomy): Eukaryota > Metazoa > Arthropoda > Chilopoda > Scolopendromorpha > Scolopendridae > Rhysida > Rhysida immarginata. The sequence goes on along the minus strand of JAHWFO010024706.1, from coordinate 202,104 downwards.
GATAGTCTCCCGGCTGTTATCTCGGAGCAATGCCTAAAAGAAGCCCCACCATTGCACTCGCTATGCGCTTGGGGAAACGGACGGGAGCAACGCATGCCTTTACCCAGGAGGAGAAACGGGTAAAGCGACAATGGGATCGGGTGCTGTCAATTGGCAATTGGAATGTATTCTCCATGACAGGAAAGGAATCAGAGTTAGTAGAGGAAGCCAAACGATATCGACTGGATATCATAGGTATTACCTCTACGAAACGTCCGGTTCTGGAACTGTGGACTTAGAAGGAGGGTGGAAGCTCTTTTACTCAGGTGTCGACCCTAACATTCCCCAAATGTGTCTCCTGAGGCTTCAGCTGGGGAAACGGTTACTCTCTCTCTATTCGTTGCATATGTTCTGAATGCAACCACAGAGTACCTACTCTTTCTAGATGAAGTTGATGCTGTTTTTAGCAGGAGTGGGAGTGCAGACTCTTTCATCCTGGTGGGCGACTTCAATGCAGACGTAGGGGCTGATGACCAAACGTGGAAAGTCGTGATCTCGATTTAAATGCGAATGCGAGTTGCTTGTTGGATCTCTGTTGTAACAAAGGACTTTCCATCACAAAGACTTTCTTCCAGTAGAGGGATGACCATAAGTATACCTGGTATAGGGATGCTATGGACCAGAAGTCACTGATTGATTTTTTAATCGTATCAGCTGACTTATTCCGATCAGTGTTGGATACTCGTGTGAGGAGAGGGGCAGAACTTTCAACTCATCACTAGCTTGATGTCTGCACTTTGCGGTTCACTGAATCCCTGCCAACCAAGCGAAATACTAGGTCCAGACAGACTTGGCGCATCAAACAGGCATTGGAGGATAGAGCTGTGAGATAGACCTGTGCAGATAACACATCTTCAAGATTCAAAGAACTACTCAGTGATCGTGGTATTGTTGAAGAGGAGTGGCAGTTGTTTAAGTGGCTAAGTGTGGCGCAGGGCAGTGAGAAAAGGACTCCATGGTGGAATGGGTGAAGTCCAAGAGGCTGTCAAGGCAAAGAAGGAAGCCTATTAGCTATGGCTTGCAAATAAGTCACTTTCCAGTCCAGTGCGGTACATTAAGGCGCAAAAAGCAGCAGCAAAGACAGTATCAACAGCTAAAGCCAAGGCCTGGAAGAAGTTCGGGGAGAAATTGGAGGCAAACTATGGCTCGGTAAACAAGGCATTCTGGCACACTGTGCGCCGACAACGTGGAAAGAAGTCTCTTTCATCACAAACTATAAAGAGTTTAGATTGGAGGCTTCTGAAACCGGAGAAGAACGTATTGCATAGGTGGAAGGAATATTTTGCAGCTCTTCTTAATCCGGTGACAGCAACAACTTAGGCACATGAGGTGCACCTTGGAGCGAAGAATAGTCTTGGTAGTATCACCGAAGCAGAAGTCAGATGGGCAATTAAGTTCTTGAAGACTGGCAAAACTGCAGGTAATGATGAAATCCGATCGGAGATGTTAAAGGCCTTAGGGGGAGGGCTTTCACTGAACACAACTTCTGTGAAGTTAAGCTACATCAGGCATGGCTAGTCACTGGATGGGCGACCATCAGTGATAGATACCCTTCACCCCTCCCCCTGGCTGTTGCGACCTGACCTAACCTAACCTAACTACGTCCACCATCATACATCACTCCTGAATCCATGTCCATCCAGCCACCCAACTCGTCGGCCTCTGGCCATACAGGCCCTGGATGGACGTTTAGTTCCCAATTCATAAATTTAAAAAAATCAGGATGGTAAACTGCGGCTGACTCGGGAGTGTTAGGTTGCTTGGATATCTGGCCAGGCCCCCAAGCAAAGGCAGACAGGAATTTTGATCTCTATCTTCAAAAAGGGAGATCGGAAATATTGCAACAACCATCGAGACATCTCTTTGCTCAGAATACGCTAAGTGAGTGTATGCTAAGTGTCTGGAGAAGAGAAGTCAGGAAAAAGTAGACTCCAAACTCTCGGGGAACAGAGTGGTTCCCGACCTGGCTGAAGCAGGACGGATCACATCTTTGCTCTAAGGCAAATCTTTAAGAAATCCTGGGAGTATGAAAAAGATGTCTACGGTTGCTTCTGGACCTCAAAAAAACATATGAGAGAGTTCCTCGGGAGAAACTCTGACAAGTACTGCAAGAGTATGGAGTGGATGGGCAATTACTGGTTGCTATCATATCTCTGCACGAAAGCTCTGAGATGTGTGTCCATTTAAATGGCATTAAGTCAAGACCGTTCACTGTGTGTGTTGGACTTCGCCATGGGTGCGCACTATCGCCCCTCTTGTTCACTATCTTTATGGACTAGATAGACAGGGGCTCCCAACGCGATGAATGTTTTTGTGTAGGTGACTGCTCGGTGGAGAGGTTGCTCTTTGCTAACGAACTTGTCCTCCTTGGGTCTTCTTCAGCATGCACCAGACCAGTTTGCAGCGAAATGTGAAGAAGCTGGGATGAAGATCAGTGTGGCTAAGAGTGGAGTTCTGGTCCTTTTAAGACAGCCTGCTGAGTGCGCTTTCCATGGTAGGGGAGCCCCATTGAGACAGGTGGAGAAGTTCAAGTATGTTGGGATTGCATTCGCGACTGATGAGCGGCAGGAAAAGGAGTTGGATGCTTGGATCAGTGCAGCAAGCTGTGTCAGACGTGAACTGTGTCGATACAGGTATTTTTCCCGTCAGTTGGAAAACCTCATAGATCTGTCCTATTTTCAAATCTGGGGATCCATTAGTTTGTTCTAATTATAGACCTGTGTCTTTATTAACTCACTTTTCCAAGATTTTAGAGCGTCTTGTTTTTGACCATATATATTTCTATTCTCAACAAATGATTGATATTGAGCAGATGGGTTCGTACGAAGGCGATCTACCCTGACTAATCTTGTTCCATTTGTCACGAAAATTACAGAATGCTCTGACAAGCACGAGCAACTTGATACCATTTATTTTGATTTATCAAAGGCTTTCGATATGGTGCCCCATGCCAGATTGATCTCTAAGTTAAGATGGTATGGGATTGGGGGTTCCTTGCTTGCTTGGTTTTCCTCTTATTTATCTGATCGCTCAGCATGCATTAAGATGGGAAATTTTATTTCTCGTTCTTGTTTTCGCATTTTAAGAGGGGTTCCTCAGGGTAGCTGCCTGGGCCCAATACTGTTCGACATCTATGTTAATGATGTCCTGGCGATGCTGGGGCCAGGAGCCTCCATATTTGCAGATGATTTAAAGCTATTCCAGTAGGTTATCACTCGCTCTGGTTGTAATATTTTACAGGTCAAGGTTGATACTTTTTCTAAGTGGTGCCAAGATAATGGGCTGATTATTAATAATGGTAAGACAAAGGTTATTTACGAAGAAAATTAAACCTATTTTATATTCTTATACAGTCAATGAGACTTTGATTGAAAGGGTTGAAAGTATTCGAGATTTGGGGGTATTCCTTGACCGTAAGTTAATTTTTGATGACCATGTGGACAGATTGTGCAAGAACGCACTATTTAAATTGGGCGTGATTCGTAACCTGACCTCACGCTTAAAGTGTGGCAATTTTTTTATTAAATCATTTATTACCCTTATACCGGTCATTCGGTATGGAATAGTAATTTGGGGGTTTGCATCAAACCATGTCAAGAATAGACTTCATAGAGTGGTAGTCTATTCGCAAAACTTTATTTTTACCGCTATATTAGAATTGGTTTTTACTCCTTTTCTCAGATCATGCAAGATTTGAACATTTGTGATTGTGTTGACATCTTTCATGCGGAGATTTTAAAATTTGTTGTTAATATCATTAATGGAAAGATTGATAGTCCTTTTTGTTTGGCTTTCTTAAACTTTAATTGTAATACACGGTTTAGAAATCGAGAATTGTTTTATATTCCTTGCTTTAATTTTAATTTAATATTCAAAATTTTATCTTGTTTTTATCAACTGTATAATGCTAAGAGTAATTTGGATTGTTTTTTATAATATTGTCTTTTATATAATTATATAATTTTATCAATAACTTCATTAATATATACTTAATGGTTTTTTTGCTTTTTTTTATTTGTCTTTTTGTCTTTGTTCTCGGTGCCATGGTGGGGTTTCCTGTGTGGCACCGAGCTACCTTTATCCTTATTTTTGGTAGCAATAGATCAATCAATCAACTAAACGCGAGCTAGGTAATAAAGCTTTCTTTCCGTCTTCAAATCTATCTTTCTTCCTATTCTCAGCTATGGTCACGAGGCTTGGGTAATGGCTGAAAGTGCACGATCACGGGTACAAGGGGCCGAAATGATATTTCTGAGAGGTGTGGCAGGTGTTTTTCAACTAGATAGAGTGCACAGCAGCACAGTAATGGAGTCTTTAGGTTTTGAGCCGCTACTTCTCCGCATTCAGAGATCTCATTTGCGCTGGTATGGCCACGTGATATGGATACTGCAAACTGGCCTTACTAGGCAGCTGTTATTTTTCAAGCCTATGGGTAAGCGACCAAGAGGTAGGCCTAGAACCAGGTGGCTAGAGGACATGTGCCTGATGGAGGAAGATCGCTATCGCTGGAAGTCCTCCATAGGGCTGCTGCCCCTGCAACCCTAACGGATAAGCGGGTTTGAAAAGTAATTAAGTTCCTTAAGTTTCCACAATTACCTGAATATTTTTTTGTCCCTGTTATTTGTTATTGCAACTTATCGAAAATTTCATCATTCAAAATTTATCACTTCCTCAAAATAAAAACTGGTTCATACACTGTATACTTAGCAGATATAAAAACAATAAAAAAACAATTAAAAACCTTAATAAACTGAAACTGGCGTTCGATATGATTTAGGAAAAAGACGATTTTCACATCCTAAATCCAATTGCAATATTACAAAAAGAAAGAAAAATCGTTGTTTAAATTTAAACTAAATGTAACCTTGGAAATGAAAATGTTCGTCTTATGGCCATACCCTTTTAAGATGGGGTCCCAAAACAAAATTCAGTAATTAAAGCAAGTACACTCACATGCCAAAAGTCATGGGATAACACATATACATGTGTGGGGACCTCCTCTGACCCGTCAAAGTGCCACAGTGCGATGTGGCGTTGATTCCACAAGTCAGTGGAAGACATCTGTCAAATCCTCGGAGGGGAGGAGAAGCGAAAAAGAAGAAGTCCGAAGATTTTACACAGAAAAAAGAGAGAAAAGAGAAGCTGTTACCCCGAGCCGGAATAGACCCGCCAGAAAGAGAAAGAAGCAGGAGATGAAAGACGAAAGGTGGGTTTTATGCGCAGAATTGGCCCAGAATCCACCGAAGGGAAATAAAAGGCGAGACTCGAGAGAAGAGAAAAAGAGAACAAGTGATCGTCATTGGACATGAATAAGAAGGAAGGTGGACTCTCCAACGGCGCCAAGGAAAACTGATGGCCCGAAAGGAAGAAAGGAGGATAGCAGATCGAAGCACGATAAAAGTAGGAAATGGAACTTAGATAAAATATCATGTGCTTCTCATTATACTTTTAAAGTGTCCGCCCATCTTGACCGTGGATCTTCCCGAGGTGGAATAGGAGAGATTGCCGACCGAAAGCGCTCGCTGCGAAAGCAGCCGTGGATCGGGAATCACCGCCGATACCAGACGGATCCCACATCTCCTAGACGCTTCAGCCGAGGTGCTTCAAGAGACAACCGCCAAATTCGCCATTCGTCTTCTTGTGTGCGAGAAGAAGTGCATCGGAACTGTAAGCCTAGTCCGAACTTAAATAATAAATCACAAACTCTCTCAAACAATCTTCAGGAAATTCCCTTGAGGAGTTACGAGCTCCTGCCACCTACACTAAAGGGTCTAGCCACTCCCGATGACCTCAGTAAGCCATTGATCGGACTGCTAGCAGAGCCAGCTACGTCAGCTGACAATGCATCATTGGAGATCTTTAACCAAGAGAGCATGAGAAACTTACCGGATCCGGCGCGCCCTAGTGGAGACGTCAGCACAGAGGTTACCCCGGCACTACAGCCTCCTCCAAAACAATTCTCCCGTGGACGCCGGAAACCATCGAAGTGGCCCTCCCAGCCGCTAACATAGCTGGAATTTGTATTGGGCGCCCGCGAATGTCCGCGCTAGGACAGCAGAGTTCCTTCGTTGGGTATTAATTCAATCTTCTGAATAAAAGACTTAGAATTCTTAGCTAACTGTTAATTGCCTAATAGTTTCGATGTAATGCTAATGAATGCTTTTATATATACTAGTTTACCCACCCTGGTCGACTTACCCTCAGCAGTTGCCGCATTCTGGAATAGCGGTATCGAACCAAGATGCATCTAAGCTTCATTGTTTCGAAGACCCCAGCAAAGGATTTGCCTTCACTCGTCTTGCCCCGTCGCAGTCAACTGGCGGCCGCGCCCGTCTATGATTTAACCGAATAGGGATGTGTGAAACCTTTTCAGCCCTAGAGGACGCAGCAGTTGATCTGGTCTGATTCTTATCCATGCCGTTCAATTCATTGATATGTAATTTCTGCAAATCAAGAGGATTTGTGCTCAATTAATTAAAATTTAATTAAACTGTTTTCATACTATCTTATCTCCCGTCTGCTCTGTTTCTTAACCAAAAAGTCCTTGACACAGCGGGTGCTTTGGAAGCAGACCAGGCGGAGACGGCGGCAATTTTTCATTTAATTCCACTGCGTAAGAGCTTTACCAATCTGCAACATACCTTATATGCTGTTTTTCTTTTACCCTCTCAAGGAAGTCCACAAGCAGAAATAAAGCGAGCGGTGAGGTCCTTCAAGAGAAGGAGCGACGCCTACGATTGAGGATTGCAAGGTAAAAGGACTTTCGGGCGAACACGAGGTTCGGAGAGGAGCAGTTACGAAAAGGAAAAACAACAAGAAATTAGAAAATTGGTAAGCATCAGTGTGTGTGAGTATAATAAATTATAAGTATGGAGGGCGAAGAATTAAAAGAGTGGCTGAAGAAAGAACACTTTAATAAGGATAGTATTAAGACAATAGAAAACTACAACAATGGTTACCTGCAATTAATTAATTCCTTGAGAGAATGGAAGGAAAGAGACAGGGTTAATGCCTACCTTAGTAGTTTGTCGAAGGAAATCCAAATAAAATTAAAATGTAGAAGAAGTTATGAGACAAGCAGTTAAATTATTAAGTAAAGACTCGGATCCAAATAGGGGCGATTTCGAAGTAAATAATAACAAGTTCTTAAAGCTGAAGCCACATTTAGGAGGTAAAGAAATTAGTAACGTTAATGAAGAGAGTTATACGCCTAAAGTAGAAATAATAGTTAATAGAAAGGCGAAACGGAAAAAACAACAAAGAAAGGATAAAGCAGTGAAAAATCCGGAAGCAAGGTCAGGAGTTGTTAAGCCTTCAATTTTAAGAAAAGATAATCAAAGAGAAGTTAAAAAAGAACAAGGAATCGGGATAAATTTAATAGAAATTAATAAGCCGATAGAAGATAAGGATTTAACAATAAGAACCAGCAGAGTATTGGATGAAGAAAAAGCTGCGAAAGGCATAAGGGCGAATAGTAAGGAAGAGGAACGATTAATGGAAAAGACTGATTTAATAATTCGCTATAAGCAATTTATCAAAAAAAGAGGGACGACGGAAAACTACAGACAAGCGGTTGCTTTGTCAGTAGAGGAAGCCGAGAAATTGATAACTGAAGAGGAGTTGTGTAGTTGTCTGCAGGAAGTAGCTAACCGTGTGCAATGAGAATGTAGCAGAAAGCATTTCGAATTAAGATACAAGGGACAATTTAATTCGTAATGGAAAATTCTCAATAGAAAAGTTAGTTATGAAGCAATGAGGAAAAACTATAAAATAGAAAATAGTGAATTAAGATTGGAATTAAGATGGTCTAAACAACTATTGGAAAGCTCAAAAGAAGTCGGTGCAAGATCAAAATGAGAAGTTCCACAAGGTTGTAGAGAAGCAAGAACCGACAGCATGTGTCAATGACTTTAATGACAGCAAAAAAAGTAGTCAAAAGCAGTGAAGGTGATGAAGGCAAAAGGGTTAAAAACAAGTGGTCCAGGGATGAAATGATAGACTATTATAAGAAGATAATTAATTATAGTGGAATAAAGAAGAAATTAGAGTTTGTAAATGCTTTAGAGAAGGCAGTCGAGTGGCAAATGATGGAAGAGGACATGTACTGCGATTGCTTCAAAGAAGAAGCAGAAGGGATACAAAGGCAGATTACAGATGTACATTCGATGGTAGTAACGGAATTTGAAGGAGGTTTTCCATATCGGTCTACAGTGGTCTATAAAGAAAAGGAAGTCGAGTGTAAGAGAGGAATAATAGAGTTAATAATACAAAAATCAAAGAAATTAGAGGATTAGAAAACACAAAAGGAATTAATTGGAAGATAAACAAAAATGTGGAAGTAGAAGAGGAAAAGCATTCTTCAGCTGGACAATTAGTGGATATAAACCCAAAGGCACACGCAAATACTACATCAACTATAAAAGATGAAAGTAGTCTAGTGATACAGTTTCAAATAGAAATAGAAGCTGAAGGTAAAAGCAAAAAAGAAATCGGGTTTTCTAAGGGAAGTAGAAAGAAAATTCGAATAGAGAACAGTGAAAATAGAGAAACCCTGTTAAAGGATATATTGAAGAGGTTGCTTATATTAGAAGCGAGAATAGAGAAGCTGGAAAACTACAATAAGGTAATTACAAGCAGCTGGGAATTCTTCAAGAACGCCTCAGAAGAGGAAAACGTTAAAGCAAAGAAGATAGAAGAGAATACCCATTAGCAAAGAAACAGAAAACCAGTAATTGATGAGGGAAAGGAAGCTGGGTATAGAACAAAAATATTTTATGGAAAAAAAATATAGAGAAGAAAGAAGCGATGATAGTCGAAGGAAATATTCCAAGAGTTCGACAGAAATAAATGGAAAAAGGAATAGAAAAGCCAGCATTGCTTCAATTAAGAGAAGTAATCTTAGGAATTCTGATTGTGCTTTTTATCTTTCAGAAAGAAAGAAGCAAGAGAAGGATAGACCGCGATCGAAGATTGGTAATCATCGACGCCTGTTCAGCGGCGGGATGGTGTCAAATCCTCGGAGGGGAGGAGAAGAGAAAGGAAGAGAAAAAAAGATTTTACACAGGAAAAAAGAGAGTAAAGAGAAGCTGTTACCCCGAGCCAGAATAGACCCGCCAGAAAGAGAAAGAAGCAGGAGAAGAAAGACGATAGGTGGGTTTTATGCGCAGAATTGGCCTAGAATCCACCGAAGGGAAATAAAAGGCGAGACTCGAAAGAAGAGAGACAGAGAGCAAGTGATCGTCATTGGACACGAATAGGAAGGAAGGTGGACTCTCCAACGGCGCTAAGGAAAAGTGATGGCCTGAAATGAAGAAAGGAAGATAGCAGATCGAAGCACGATAAAAGTAAGAAATGGAACTTAGATAAAATTTAAAGTGCTTCTGATTATACTTTTAAAGTGTCCGCCCATCTTGACCGTGGTTCTTCCCGAGGTGGAATAGGAGAGATTGCAGACCGAAAGGGCTCGCAGCGAAAGCAGCCGTGGATCGGGAATCACCGCCGATACCAGACGGACCCCAGATCTCCTAGACGCATCAGCCGAGGTGCTTCAAGAGACGACCGCCAAATTCGCCATTCGTCTTCTTGTGTGCGAGAAGCAGTGCATCGGAACTGTAAGCCTAGTCCGAAATTAAATAATAAATCACAAACTCTCTCAAACAATCTTCAGGTAATTCCCTTGAGGAGTTACGAGCTCCTGTCGCCTACACTAAAGGATCTAGCCACTCCCGATGACCTCAGTAAGCCATTGATCGGACTGCTAGCAGAGCCAGCTACGTCAGCCGACGACGCATCATTGAGGTCTTTAACCAAGGGAACACGAGGAGCTTACTGGATCCAGCCCGCCCTACTGGAGACGTTATCACAGAGGTTACCTTGGCACTACAGGCCTCCTCCAAAACATTTCTCCCGTGGACGCCGGAAACCATCGAAGTGGCCCTCCCAGCCGCTAACATAGCCGGAATTTGCGTTGGGTGCCCGCGCGAACGTCCGCGCTTGAACAGCGGAGTTCCTTCGTTGGGTATTAATTGAATCTTCTTAACTCTCCGGTACTAACATAGTCTCTCAGACTGATATATTTACATAGTATATATTGTTACATTTATTTATTATTTTGCACAAACTAATATCAATTGAAAGATTATATATGTTGTTATGCACAACTGGCTGTGAAACATTAAAAAAATGAATCAAAATCGAGGAATATTTAGCAATTCTAAATTATATACAAATATTGAAACTACATTACAAATTTGTTAGATATATGTAGTTAGGTAATAAAATAAAATAAGAAACTGGTTATTTTAGTCTATAAGCGTAATTTGTAGCAACACAGCAAAAGAAATCACGTTGTTTCAAAAGTCACATTGTTTATAAATAACTATAACATATAATAATAAAACAAATTGAAAATTAACAAAAAATAAATAATTTTAAGAATTTTCAAGATTATAAATATCAAGAAACTTTCTTCTATAAAAATTAAAAAAAATAAACACAAATTTATTAATTTCGACAGAATTTATTCATGAAAATAATGAAAGGCACAATATTAGGATATCTTATATTCATTAGAAGAACTTTAACTATTGACTTTATATTTTCTAAGGAAAATAAATTTTCTGTATCTTTTCTGTGTGTGTTCTGTTTTTTAAATTACTTTTTAATCACGATTAAAAAAAATAAATAAAAATATAAAAATATATTTTCGAAATAATTACATCATTACTAACATCGATCCACAGGACCGAAGGTACGTATATTTCACTAGCGCGTTTACATAAAAAGTGTTGCTTAAGCCTACATCATAGGACTATCTGAAAGTGAAGATACACAAGAAATCGACCATTTATTTACACGGGTTTGAGCTGTAGCGCCGAAAATTCTATGGGTCGGTCCCTGAGACCGCATGTTAGTACTGGAGGGTTAATAATAGACTTCGAATGCTTAGCTAACTGTTAATTGCCTAATAGTTTCGATGTAAAGCTAATGAATTCTTCTATTTATACTAGTTTACCCGTCCCGGTCGACTTACCCTCAGCGGTTGCCGCATTCTGGAATAGCGGTATCGAACCAAGATGCAGCTAAGCTTCATTGTGTCGAAGACCCCAGCAAAGGATTTGCCTTCACTCGTCTTGCCCCGTCGCAGTCAACTGGCCACCGCGCCCGTCTAGGATTTAACTGAATGGGAATGTGAGAAACCTCTTCAGCCCTAGAGGTTGATCTGGACTGATTCTTATCCATGCCATTCAATTCATTGATATGTAATTTGAGCAAATCAAGAGGATTTGTGCTCAATTAATTAAAATTTAATTAAATCGATTACATATTATCTTATCTCCCGTCTGCTCTGTTTCTTAACCAAAAATCCTTGACAATATCTGAAGACATTGCCATCCATTCCGACTGTAGAGCTTCCCACAATTGCCCATTACCAAGCCACTGCCGGCTTGCACAGTACATGCTTGACAACTTGGGTAAATGGTTTTCATGGGGTGTGCGCCGCACTCGAGCACTACCATCAGCTCGTATCAGCTGGAATCGAGACTCATTAGAGCAGATCACAGGTTTCCAGTTGTCAAGTGTCTAGTCGATGTGACCATGGGCCCTGGAGAGATGTTACTGATAATGTCTTGTTGTTAGCAAGGTCAGGCTTGATGTCTTCTGCTTCTATATCCCATGGACATCAGATTTCTTTGCACAGTTCGAATCAATACAGGTCTAGGATCACCCTGGTTAAAATCAGATTTCATCTGCGTAGTGTCCATTGCCTGTTAGTTGTAACCATCCTTCTCAGACGCCGTTGGTCCCGCTCATTGAGAAAATGTGGTCGACCACCTGGTTGTCCGTGCTTCGAGGTAATGCCGGCATGTTGGTATTCTCGGTAGATTCTTGAACCACCACCAGTATTGAATGACCCAAACGTTGAGCTCCAAATACCAGGCCACGTTCGAACTCGGATAGCTCTCGTCGTGTAGCCATTGCCACACTTAACACCCCACCCCTTACTCATGACAGTGTAAATAAACCTACTGACACTGATTTGCATATTTTTACTGTTTGCACATGATGCCACTACCACTTGAAAAATAGTCCACTGCTATCCCATGACTTTTTGTATGTGAGTGTATATTTTAATGATAGCTTGAATAAATAAGAAACCTTTAAAGCTATAATATATACGAGGGTTGTTCAAGAATTTTTGCCCCCTGGTCCGTAACTTTTTTATTTGTTAACCGATTTTCAATATTCTTTTTGTATCTACACTGGTGGACAAAAGTTTGGGGTAGGTGTGTTTTCTAAGAAAACAATTATTTAGAGATTTTATTGTTATGGCACCTTTTAAGTTACTATTGAATATATCAAAATTGACAATTGAAAAATTGATCTTTTAATTTGTTTTTAAGTTACATGCAAAGTATGCAAACTGAACTGGTCAAAAGTTTGGGGTAACAGGTAAATAACTGATATTTTTTACAGTAAAGTGCATGAATATTTGACCATTGATTTTTTGGAATGTGAAGAAGTGTCTTGAGATGATTTCTGATGAGAAACGAAGGAAATTCATGCATTGTATGCTCAACACAAGAACTTCAAGCGAGAAGCTGAAATTGCTGATGTTGGCTACAATACAGTAATCAGGGCAATTAAAAATGAAAACAGGAAGACAAGAAAGAAGATGGGAAACCCATCTGCACTTACAAGACGGACAAAATCTAGCATAAAACGCCATGGGAGAAGAGAAATTGCAGCTGGCCACATTGTAAACAGTACGCGCATCGAAGTAAATCTTGATTTGAAGGCTTCAACCAGAACCATAAGGCTTGAATTGCAGCGTGAGAACTTTCAGTATGAAGCTATTGAAAAATCACTGCCATTAACACCAAAAAATAAAATAGGAAGACTTCAATTTGCTATGACATCATGAGAAGACTGATTTTGGGTTAGTGGTATTTTCTGATGAAAAACGATTTTTCCATGGATGGACCTGATAACATGTGCAGTTATGCTAAAAAACAGGGCCAAAAACCAATTGCTCTGGTCAGAAATAAGCACCAAATGGGAGGAGGAGATGTGATGCCATTAGGTGCCATTTCAAATACGGGTCACCTGAAGATAAAAGTAATTGAGGGCAAATATACGGCAACCAATACTTAGAAGACCTTCAAAGCACATCCATTCTTTTCAGCAAGAGACAATACAGACAAAAACAATGGGTATGGCAGCAAGACAATGCATCTATCCACACAGCACGAATTTTTACTGAATGATTTTCCACTAACAAAGTTCGTAAACTAGACTGGCCGGCAAGGAGTCCCGGCCTCAACATTATAGAAAATGTTTGGCATCTTATGAGCCAGGATATTTATGCTGACAAACAGTATTCAACTCGTATTCAATTGAGGCCTCCGCTGTTAAAATAGCACCAAACACCATCAAGAAGTTATTTTCATCAATGACAAATCGTCTTCTTCAAGTTATAAAGTCAAATAGCGGTCAGATTTCATATTAATTTCCTTTACTTTTGATATCTTGATGATTATTTACCTGTTACCCCAAACTTTTGACCAGTGTAATTTGCATTATTTGGATGTAACTTAAAAACAAATTAAAAGATCAAATATTCAATAGTAAGTAAAAAGGTGTCATAAAAATAAAATCTCTAAATAATTGTTTTCTTAGAAAACAAACCCCAAAATTTTGTCCACCAGTGTAATACATACATTTGTGCTCTATGTAATGCATTATTCAATTTGCGACATAGTCCCCGTCACTTTCCACGCATTGCGCCAAGGCGTGACTAGTCGGGCGAACCCGTCGGAGAAGAATTCCGGGGTTATTGTCGACACGCAGATTGAATGGATATCTTTCACCTCGTCGTAACTCATGTCCTGTAAGGTGCTCTTTCTTCTTTGGGAAGTGGTGAAAGTCGCAAGGTGCAAAGTCTTTCATTTATGAACTGCAGTCTTTCTTCTTTGAACTGTAGGCGCTGCAATGCGTGTGGTATATGGAGATCTTGTGCGGACGGGCGTTATCATGCTGCAAAGGAGGGTCCACAGCTGCCATTCACTCTTGGTGTCGACAACAACCCCGGAAGTCCTCTCCGACGGGTTAACCCGACTAGTAGCGCGTTGGCACAATGCGTGGAAAGGGCTGAAGACTATGTCGAAAAGTGAATAGTGCATTACATAGAGGACAAATATTTGCATAAGATACAAAAGAATTCTGAAAATCGGTTAACAACTAAAGTTACGGACTAGGAAGAAACTCTTTTTAGTTCTTTTAATTAAAAATTACACGGTGGAAATTTATCAACACTTATGATAATTATTTCTCTAATTCTCTATACCAACATAGTTTTTACCGCCATGTCCCAGCATTAATGATTAGCTCTCTTTCTATCGTCTCCTATCCTTTTTATTTCAAGGTGGATATCGAATAAGCTGCATGTGTATGTGCATTGCTAGTAAAAATGTAAAAAATAGACGGAAAAAGAATGGATTAATTTTCAAATAATACTAAGATGTTCAATTTTATTTTCAAAGATATCTTCCATTTATATTAACCCTTTATATGGAATTCCATACATTTTATTATGTTATTATGAAGTTTACAAATAATAAATTTGTCTTTTTCTATTAAATACGATTCATTCCATGAGGCTTTTATAATTTTTCTTATCACATATACAAACGCACGCCTTATATCGTTACAAAAAAAAACAGATCTGCAAAATGAATTTTCTTTAGTTTAAAAAATATAACTTTTCCTTTTTCTTTCTTTTTTTTTTTTTTTGTAAAAGTCATCTTATTTCGATCGTGAGCAAACTGTTCGCATATTTCGGTTTATAATTTTTCTTTAAGATTTTTATTATAATTTTCTTTTAATATCAATAGACATTTTTATTAATGAGAGATTTTTAAAAAGGATTGTGTACAGCAAAAATAAGACTGAAAAAAGTCGCAGATAAAACATCATATATCTACTATCAAAACCCATAAGTGAATAAATCAAAATAGTAAAGTTTGCAGAAATTAAGAAATTAAAAAAAACTGAATACGTCTGCTTATATCAAAACAACAGCAGATTTCATTATAACTAGGGTAAGTCAGAACTATTCAGTTTAACTTATTCACATATAATAATTGGCCAATTATATTAAAAATATTATGTAAAGTTTAACAACTATAAATGTTTAAAAGTGATGAAACGAAATATATTTCAAGACGTTGTATACAGTAATAATCAACTGAAACCTCATTAACCCTGCGGTACTAACATGAATTTTACATAGTATTTATTATTACATTTATTTAAACTTTTGCACATATTAATATCAAAACAATTTGTATGTTGTTTTGCACAACTGGCTGTGAAACATTAAAAAAATGAATCAAAATCGAGGAATCTTTAGAAATTCTAAATTATATACAAATATTGAAACTACATTACAAATTTGTTAGATATATGTAGGTAATAAAATAAAATAAGAAACGAGTTATTTCAATCTATAAGCGCAATTTGTAGCAACAGAGCAAATAAAATCACTAAGTTTCAAAAATCGCATTGTTTATAAATAACTATAACATATAATAATAAAAGAAATTAAAAATTAACAAAAAATAAATAATTATAAGAATTTTCAAGACTATAAATATCAGGAAACTATCTTCTACAAAAATTAAAAAAAACTTACAACACAAATTTATTTATTGCGACAGAAATTATTCATGAAAATAATGAAAGGCACAATATTAGAATTTCTTATATTCAATAGCGGAACTTCACCTATTGACTTTATATTTTCTAAGAAAATAAATTTTCTATATCTTTTCTGTTTGTGTGTTCTGTTTTTTGAAGTATCTTTTAATCACAATTAAGAAAGCAAATAATAAAAAATAAAAATATCATTTTGAAATAATTACACCATTACTAACATCGATCCACAGGACCGAAGGTACGATTATTTCACTAGCGCGTTTACATAAAAAGTGTTGCTAAAGCCTATATCATAGGACTATCTGAAAAGTGAAGGTACACAAGAAATTGACCATTTATTTACACGGGTTTGAGCTGTAGCGCCGAAAATTCTATGAGTCGGTCCCTGAGACCGCAAGTTAGTACTGGAGGGTTAAGCTTAATGGATATGACTTATTCAGTTATACCAATTGACAGCTATCATTATCTTGTATATAGAAACATAATAAAACGATTTTTTGAAATACTTGAGTTATTCACTTATGGGTTTTGATAGCAGATATATAACAGAAAGGTACCTTTACATGACAGGGTATTTTTAACCTGAGAACAACGAAATCATCACTAATGCGCGCGCCACTTCTTTATCCTGTTGATTCTGTTCGGGTGAGCAACAAATGAGTTGCCTTTAAAATGGGTGCCATTGTACCTATTTAATTATCGGAATCTTTTACAAGGGGACCGCACGGACATGTAATCAGGAATTTGGTTGAAATTTAGGAGAAGTCTCAAACCTGTGATTCACAACTTTTTGCACAATTCAAATTCAAATGATATCAAATCTCGAGCTGGAAGACCCGCAAAACTATCTCAGAAACAGGAACGATGTATATTCCGGATGGCATCATCTACAATTACGACTAATTTGCAATTGCCTGTAATATCTAGAACAACAAGAAACGTGTTACAGCGTGGCAATCATATGTATGAAAAAAATGAAGAAGAAATCACAGCTAACCAGCAAATACATCCAAGCTAGAGTGCAGTTTAGAAGGCAGCACTTTAGAAATAATGACAAATGGAATCAGGTGACATTCAGTGACGAAAATAGTTTAAACTTGAACGTCCGGACGGTGTACATCATTATAGGCATTACTTAAGAAAAGAACAGAAATGTTTGTTCCTGTTCCATCGTGCTCAAGTTGGTGGCTCCGTGATGATATGGTGCGCGTTTTCATCAAAAAATAAATCATTACTTGAGGTCCTAAGCCAAAATCAAACCTCTTTACTATCAGGACACCTTAGACAACTACTTAATTCCACTTAGAGATGCACTGAATGATCCTGAGTTTACATTCCAGCAAGACAACGCCCCCTTCTACAAAGTAGTAACAACTGTGCAGTGGTTCAAAGAGCAAAACTTCGATGTTTTACAGTGAACAGCCCTGACTTAAATCCATTAGAAAATGGATCGCACGGACATGTAATCAGGGATTTGGTTGAAATTTTAGAAGGTCAATCTACAACGTTAATATACCTTGCGTGTAAAAGAATTTGACTCAATGACCTTTCGTTTCGGAGAAAAGGAAATAAAATATTTTACGTTTATTATTGTCGTGCCAGATAAGCCAAGTGGGAAGGAAGGTATACAACTTAACAGCGGTAGTGCAGTGCTTATCTTCAGGTTCTGCGGATTTACTGATCTGGGGTCGATACCTGTGGTATTAAACATTTTTTCATTTTTTTTTCATGATTTTTCCATTTTTTTTTTTTTTTGGTGTTTTTCACCTTTATTATTTGTTTGCATAAGCAAAGTTTTTTCAATATTGTACAATATTTTATAATATTTTCAATATTGAAAAATTTTGTACAATATTTAAACGGATGGTCATTGGCGATCCTTGATCTTGCGATGAATAATAAAAATGGCGAAAAAAACAAAATAAAAAGGGGCCAAAACCCAAAATCACACGGGGGGGGGGAGAAAAAAGAAATTCAATACTAGAAGAATAGAACCCGTACCAGTAAATCAGCAGCACCTGATGTTAACCACTGCACTACCGCTGTTAAATTATGTATCTTTATTCCCGTTTGGCTTATCTGGCACTACAATAATATTCAAACGTAAAATATATTTTTTCTCCGAAACTAACGGCCATTGAGTCAAATTCTTATATTAATATTGTATATTGACCTCTTAAAATTTCAACCAAATCCGTGATTACATGTCCGTACGGTGCCCTTGTTAGAGGAGAGTGCGCGCGCTTCCATAGATTTCCATGTGTTCTATTTAGGAATCTCTTAAGTCTACAAGAAAAGTTGTCAGTGCCCGCGTACCTTTAGACTACAATTCGTCGTCTTTTGCTGAAGCGACTAGAGTTGCAACGATGCACCTTAATGAGTCAGAAGAAAATTGAAAGCATTTATTATGTCTGAAGTTGCGAGAATTCAGTTATTTGGTCATTATTCTACGAGGTACGTTAGGCGACAAAAGAACGAAGCTCATCTAGAAAAATTACTTCGTCCGAACTCTGAAAAATGCTTTGGTGCCATTCTTTTGGGGTTATTTTGCTGTTTCTGGGCCTGGAGAACTCGGAAAATTGACAGCCTCATGAATTCGCAAAAGTACCGGTATATTTTGAAGGAACATTTGAGACGTGGTTAGTCTTTCAACAGGAAAGATATACAAATTAGACATACAAATCAACGTCATTATGGCTACAGAAAAAGAAAATTAAGGCGCTAAGCTGGCCAGATTTAAATTATAATTAAAAAATCAGTGGAATGAGTTGAAGAATAAGATGGGAAAATACACTCCAGTAACTTCCGAGATGAGAAGCCATCTGGAAAGAATCATGACAAGAACTTTCATCCGAAATATGCGCAAACATTATTAATCTTTGGCCTAAGCGTTTACGAAGAGTGATCCAATCAAAAGTTGGTCTAACCAAATGATAAATATGATTTATGTTAAGAATGAATAATTTCGATTAAAAGAAAGTTGTGAATAATCAAAAAATATAATTTTTTTTATTTGTAATTGTCACAATAAAATAATTGAGCATGAAATGTATTTATTATTATAGATGCTTTAATTATTTTAAGATAAAATATACAGATTTTATTAAACAAATATCCACTTTTCTGCAACTTTGATTAAGGTGTGAAAAATTTTGGAGGCAACTGTTTATAACAAAGTAATTGAATTGCATTTTAGCGTTCTTTTCGATGATGCGACTTCGATGTTGCACTAAAATTACTTTATGACACAGGAGCTTAGGCAGGTAATCTGTTCGACAATTAAAATTTTACCTGCTTTGCGTTCAGATTAGCTATATTCCGGTTTCTATCCTCTATTTTACGATGTACATATTTATGGAAAGTACATTACAGGTTTAAGACTGCCTTTAGTTGTCCGAATCTTTCAGTGGACAGTGCGCGCGCTTCCATAGGTTTCCATGTGTTCTATTTAGGGTTATTAAATTATAAATATTAAATATTATTACTTATTTATTATCTTTAGTAAATGTATATGATTAATTCAGAATTAATAGAAGCAGAGGTTCTTAAGATAATAATTTTTGTGAACGAAATAAATTCCATAAAAGAGGTTCATCTTTTAAGTTTGTTTTTGAAGACTCTATATTCTAATTTATTAATAATTTGTTTTAGTAGGAGTAGCTCATACCGGAAAACGAAAATAATTTTTTATTTATTATATTAATTTATTATATTCATTTGTTTTATTCCATACCAGTATCAAAGCCCGTCATGCGACGGTGCCACAGCAGGCGAAACTGTAAATTCGATTTTACTTCTAAATTTTGTCTGTGATAGGACTGTGATAATTGATGTGAAGTTTGCACTACAGTGAAAATGTCTCGGCGGGCTCTTTTTTTGCCTCCCCATTCCTCAGATTTTTACGGCAGACCGTTATGGGGACATATTACACAACCACTATATTTTAATAAAAATTAAGTGACTCACTGATGAAGGAAACGAAGCCTAAGGTTTTTTTTCTCTCTTTTTTTTTTTTTTTTTTTTTTTTTTTTTGTGGATTAGTGTTTTCAGTTTTTATTCTTTTAACAAATAAATATCATAGAATGAGAAGTAAATAATATTATTTGATTTTGATTTTATTCGATTTGATTTCTTTTTCTAATTTATGAAATTTCCTTTTTATTAATTTATTCACCTGAAAAATTATTACTAAGCACATTTAACGAATACCATAAAACGTAAAAACTAATGTTACCTACGTGTGACTTGAATTGATTTATTTTTGAAATATTTTTTTGATCAATTTCAAAAATTTTTATAATTATTTGAACTAGTATCGCCTGTGGTCGAAATTCGACCAATTGTGTCTGTAAAGTAATGAAATTTAAGTTGTTTTACACATAATTAATTGGAATTTATTTGTATGCAAATTCCTAATTCTTAACTCGACACTAAAAGGAAAAAAGTGGGAAATGGCAAAGAGGAAGCATGAGGGAATTAATGATCAAAAATTATTAAACATATAAAATTCCTTAAAAAACAAATCAACTATAAAACGATAGAACAATAGAACAAATAAAGATATACCGTATGATGATTCCATTTGAAAGAAATGAATGGTTATGAAGTCGATTTAGCGATTCAAAACTTCTGTATAATCTATATTTTTCGTAAATACTCATTGGTCATACGCTAAATGACCTTGTTCGCTATGTTCAGAAATATAAAATGTCAAACTATCGGAAGATCGAACTCTACTTAATGCGACATATACAGTAACTGACCATGCATAAAAACTGGTTGCCCTAATAAAATTCCAACTTTTTCGAATGTTTGTCCCTGTGACTTATTAATTGCAATTGCAAATGCAGGAAAAATTGGGAATAGTTTTCTTTGAAATTCAAACGGTAAAATAGTACTGGAATAAGTTAAATTTATACGCGGAATCAAAATTCGCTTATTTCGTGCGATTGCAGTTAAAACTTCGCAATACTTAGCATTATTATGTATACATTTAACACTCATTCTTGTTCCATTAACTAAAGCTTCTTCTTCCAATCCTTACATTATCATTACATGTTCAACTCTTAATGATCAGTTAAGTTGCTATACACTTCTGACCTTAGAGCAGATTGATTTTGTCTTATGAAATGAAGTCTTGTACCTT
Organism: Rhysida immarginata; assembly: GCA_023313115.1. Taxonomy (NCBI): domain Eukaryota; kingdom Metazoa; phylum Arthropoda; class Chilopoda; order Scolopendromorpha; family Scolopendridae; genus Rhysida; species Rhysida immarginata. The sequence goes on along the minus strand of JAHWFO010024706.1, from coordinate 181,202 downwards.
CAATATGTACATACATTTCAACAATCCACTGCAAAAATAATTTCTGTGAATAATGTAAAAGGCTTAAATCATCTCTAATTGCCAGCCGATACCATGCATATTGCAACATAGTAACTTTATTTCTGCGCTGTCTCGCAGTGGATGTATTTGGTCTGTTCTGAAACAAATTAACATATCACCCAGTATCTCCATTAGAAAATATCGGCCTCGGTGGCTCAGCGGTTGCGTGGTCGCCTCTGATGCCCGAGTACGCGGGTTTGAACCCGGCCGAGGACGACGAGGATTTTTCAGGGGGAAATCCTGAGATCACGCACTTCCTTCGGAAGGGAAGTAAAGCCGTTGGTCCCGTGTAGTCGTTTGCTGGCTGCACGTTAAAGAACCCTTACGAGACAAAATTTGCGGCCCCTATAAAGCCATCCTGAAATGACCATAGCAGTTGAAAAAAACGTTAATTCCAAACAAACCAAACCAAACCATTAGGAAATAATAACGGTTACACTAATGGATCCAGTGATGAATCCGAAACTGAGATGTTTTTGACCATACCATTGCTTTTTAAAAAAGAAACCAAATTTCGTTCGAATGGTGGCTCACTATCAACGTGCTAAAAATAACAGCAACATCAGCTCGAGTTGCATCATTGTACCATCATCGAAGGTCTAAATTTTGGTTAATGGTAATAAGCATACATATTTCTCTATATGCATTTTCAGCTCATACACAATAATGTTTTATTGCAGTAAAAGATTGCACAAAACAATTAACGCGCTCCAATTCAATAGAAATTCTACGCATTAAATTGTTATAGCACGATTGATTTTATTGTTCAAGCAGGCTATAGTTAACAGCAATATCAATGTCATAAAAATATAACTGCGCATTACATGGTGAACGGCCATACGTAGAAGTCATTGTCCTTGCTCTATGATAAAAAATATCATTATCTTGAAATGATACACTCCACGCAAAACTGTATCTGAAATTTTAGCTTCAAAACTGACCATAGCAAACGATGAATTGCAGCTACGAATATTATTGAAATAATTCTTTGATTTCTCTTTTATGGTTTGATCATTTGAAGTGAATCCCTTATACAGTGCATTAAAAGTAAATTTTGTGTTAATGGCGGCAAATAAACTTTACCCTTATGACAACACGAAGTGAATGCCGTTGTATCACGTAAAGTAACTTCAGATGCGAAATATGTGCATTACAAATTCTGCAGTGTAAATTCATCAAACCAAAATCATAACCATCAAAAAACATTGAAATTACATTCAATGCACATTTAAATACATCTTTAAAAACAACAATAGAAATATCAATATCGATTTCGACCTGTGGGACATTATTTCTATTAAGCTATCTATTCTGCCTTTAAATTCGAGCCGTTAGCGTTCTTCTTCGAGGCATAACAAACTTAAAATATTGAAATTGGAAACTTTTTTTCTTTTCGAAATATAAACAATGCAATTAAATCTTAAACAAAAGGTCTGATCACTGAAACGTCATACATTGTTACAGCATCATAAGTCGACCAAATTTAGGGCTAATTATTAGTACAAATACTATTAACAATGGTCGACTGATGATGATGTAACAATGTATAACGTTTCAGTGATCAAGCCTTCTGTTTAGGTGGTGTTGATTGAATTCTCTCTGATTAAACAACGCCACATAAAAAACAAAGCCTTCTCACTGCCTGTGGACTGCGTCATCAAACCAGGGCTGACAATCCAACTTTCTTTGTTTACAACAAACGAAAAAACGTTAATTACAACAGGTGCTTTTTCGTTTGTTGTATACAATGAAATTCAAGTACATTCAAACTTCAGAAGTACATTTCTCTCTAACGTTTGTCAAAAAGGAATTGCTCGATCTGCAAGTTTGAATTTATTGCAAAACAAGAATCAATCATCATGAAAAGCAGTAATGAAATAGGAGTCAAAATGGCTGCCTGCAACAATGATTGTCCATACTTTCTTTATACAGTGCCATAGTCTTTTAATCCCCTGGTCTGTGCACAGGCATGGAATTCCATTGTTTTAGTCCAACAATTGAATTGCTGTATTTACTGCAGAGTCGTTTTTTGCCCCCTCTCTTGAATGAATTGGGCTACAGCTCAAACTTAACAATGCATTCTAACGATCGCACAACGTAACAAAACTGTCAGGTAATGTTACGTATTTGTTGCTGAACACTTAATAGTAGCTGACAGTTTTGTTACGTAGTACGATCGTTAAATTGCATTGTTAAGTTTGAGCTGCAGCCAAATTCATTCAAGAGAGGGGACAAAAAAAAGACTCTGCAGTAAATACAGCAATTCAATTGTTGGACTAAAACAATGGAATTCAATGCCTGTGCACAGACCAGGGGATTAAAAGACCATGGCACTGTATAAAGAAAGTATGGACAATCATTGTTGCAGGCAGCCATTTTGACTCCTATTTCATTACTGTTTTTCATGATGATTGATTCTTGTTTTGCAATAAATTCAAACTTGCAGATCGAGCAATTCCTTTTTGACAAACGTTAGAGACTTGTTTTATTCCATATTTGTTTAAACTCCTCTCCGCGAAATTTATTAGTTATCTTCAAATTCGTAGGACGCCTAATAAATTGGAGTTTGTAGACATTTTATAGTCTTCTGCTGGTGCTATTTAGCTATATACTAAGGAGAATACTTATTCTACGGTGAGAACTTATTTCCTTGATTACATATGTCTTGAGTTTAGCATTATATTTTCTTTGGTTTGGTTGGTTTGGTATTAACGTCCTTTTCAAATGCTATGGCCAATTCAGGACGGCGTTATAGGGGCCGCAAATTTTGCCTCGCAAGGGTTCTTTAACGTGCAGTCGGCAAACGTCTACACGGGACCAACGGCTTTACTTCACTTCCGAAGGAAGTGCGTGATCTCAGGATTTCCCCCTGAAAAATCCTCGTCGTCCTCGGCCGGGATCGAACCCGCGTACTCGGGCATCAGAGGCGATCACGCAACTGCTGAGCCACCGAGGCCGATATTTTCTTTGGTAATTTGAATATTACTGAGGTCGTTCGGACCTGAATTGTGGGTTTTTATTTATTCGTTTTTATAAGAATAGCAGTCCACACTTTGATGGGTTGTAGTTTGTTTTCTAACATTAAATATGCATTCTTAGGTTGTTTGCTAAGAATATTTTCCTAAATTTTCCAAATTAAACCAATGTTTAAATATTATTTAAGAAAAATAATTTATATTATTTATTTAAAAATAGTTACATTGCTAATGATTTCTTGTGATTAGATATTACACGTAATGAACCTCACTTGTGTACTTAATTATTTCGGCATTTATAGTATATTAATTGTCAGCTTAGAATCAATCGAACTTAAAATGAAAAATAAAAATGTACGTACCTTGTAACTATCATAAAATGGGTATCGTGTTTTTGGACGATGGATCTTTTCGGATTATTATTTGATGAATACTGATGTATCTGTATTCAAAAGTATTTTTGTTGTGGCCCTTTCCTTCTATTTCATGAGAAATATTGGCCCGTTGACTTGTCACCTATTTTTTTCTTCTTGTTTTGCGCCTTCGATGTTAAATTTCCACCGTCGTTCACGGACCTGGTTCTATTCCCCACTCTAGCCTTTGTAACTCGATCCGAGAAAATACCCACGCCATCCTCCGTTTCGAGACCCCACCTCCATTTCTGATGCCCGGAACCAATAGGACGGAACGAGACTGCGAGTTGACGTTGCTCCAATCATGTGGCCGCACGCGACACTTTCTCCGCCCAATACGGGAAAACAGGGAGAGATAAGTGAGGAAACAGACGCCTACGTGTGCGGTTGAGTTTCTACCCTCCCGTTGCTTCCTCGCCACCAACGTTCATTATAGGAATCATTTCTCTGCGTTGAATCCCCCCCCCAATAGGCTATCCCCTCCCTCCGATAGCAACCTACGCTCCCTTTTCGCAATCCCCAGTCTCCCTCGCCCCACCCCCCTCTCTCGCTCTCTCTCTCTTTCTCTCTGAGCGTTTAACCGAGCGTTTCTTGCTGAATAGTGGCCAGCCGCAGTTTATCGGGCCCAGGCTTGCGTGAATATTTTATTTCCTTCTGATGAACAGTTTTTCACGGGATTTGTTCTTCACGCTCTCTCGAGAAATGAAGACGAATGGAAAAGGCGAAGTGAAAAAGTTTTGATTTGATTTCATGCGCGTAACTCTAGGGAGAAAAAAAAAAGCAGGTAATGAAGCGCATTAAATAATCAAGATGTCTTAATTTTTAAATTAAATCATTTTTTGGAAGACAATATTCTAAGTGATGGCGCCAATCCGAACCATGATAGAACCAATTATGGATTAATAATTCTGTAAGAGTAGGAGTTGTAATAATATATAATTAATTAAAAATGTGAACTCCATTTAAATTGAAAGAAATAGAAATAAAAATAAATAATAAAAAGTATTTATAAATAAAGGTCACGCGATGTGAAGAAACACAAATAATGAAGTGGGAGTCCACAAGACCTTTTTATCTGTGTTTCGTCTGCTTCAAACAGATCTACATAAGACTCCAAATTCATTATTTTTCTTTCTCCACATCGGGTGACGTTTACTTATAAATTGTTTTTATTATTTATTTTTATTTCTATTCTTTCAATTAAAATGGAGTTCACATTTTATAATTAATTATAAGTTATGGTTTAAGTTTCTTTGCTGATCATTTCGCGTTCATTGAAAGAAATTAACATTCCCGACTGATTAATAAGGAAATAAGAAAGATGAAGATACTTAATAAGGTAGAATTTTATGTAATATATATCTTTATATATAAATTAAAAAAAAGCGTCATATATAATTCTTTTATTGATCGTAATTCTGCAAATGAACGGGGATGAATGAATGTAGGACTTCGATAGAAACTGATATCAAACGTAACACGATGATTAAAAATAATAATTTCAAAACAAGTTAAAATGAAGGTCATACAAGTGGTATGATGCTAAAAACTGGACAACTGGTAATATCAAACAAAATAAGGACAGAAACTGCAATTCCCCAAATTAGATTTTTTTAATCTGGAGCCACGGACGTATATTTCGAAGCCACTGTGATTCCAAATTCCAAAAATGAATATCAAATATATCATATTGTCTATTTTTCAATAATAAAGATTCTCAACACATACTCCTGGGTTGATTCTGCTAAGAAATGGGGGGGGGGGGGGTAAATGGCAATTCAAATCAAAGCCTTTTATTTTCTTTACCAAACAGGAAACTCACTCTCGAATGGGTAATACAGGGAAAAAATAATATTGTATAACAGTAGTGTTAATCGTAAATATCGGTTATTGTTAAAAGAGTCAACAATTTATAACGTTCGAAATTAACTTTCCGATACGTAACTCTCTTAAATGAACTTGTTTTTCTTTCCACAATTTATATTCAAACATACATTTAAGAGATTATAAATGGAAGCTGGAGATGATAGTCCAAACATAAGGAAATAATATTATCAGAAAAAAATGGAAGGAAATAAAGGCAACACAACAGTTAAATAATCTCGTGTTTCAATGTTATTCGGTGTCTAGTTCGAGTTTTCTCGTTACTTTGTCAAAAATTTTACCTTTTAATTTTCCTTAAGCCTCTTATAATATTTTGTTTAATTTCTTTTAATAAGAGGTAAATTGATTACTTCTTCTTAGTGGTTAAAGCCGTTATTTAGTGTAATTCAAAGTTTTAAAATTCCCTTCAAAGTCGATTGTCCCAGAATTAAACAAGGTTAAACATATTAGTATTTTTTATTATTAAATCAAGAAGTCAGTTAATACGAGGAGATATTAGAAAGTGATGCCATTTGTTTTTTCAAAAAAAAGTAATAAACATACAGAAAAAGAACTAAGTGCAGCTGAAACTACGCATCTTTATCTTCGAGGAGCGTTCAAATATTTTGACTTGGACTTTATTTTTTGTAAATTTCATTGTTATAAAATCTAAACTTTCATTGTTCGGATGGCAACTACCGCCTGTCATGCAAACGCAACACCAGTCATCCGATTGCCATGACAACTGATTGTTTGTTTAAATCAAAATGCCGGACAGCGATGTGTCGACCAAAGTGGAACGACGAATAATCATCTAGTTTTTCATAACTAAACAAAAGGAAAAACTCTTTAACCACAATGGAATTAACGGAAAAATACGACCTTGATGCGCATTTCGAAAGCAAATCTTTCATCATTCGGCAGGAACAGGGAGAACCAAAGTGTACTAATACACGAGGTAAACCAAAGTGTACTAATTCAGGAACTCCCTGAAAATGGAGTATGGTGATGAATATACCAGTAGTGTTTGTTTTCTGCAAGACGATGCTAGACCACACACAGACAAACTGACTATGGACACACTGAATTCAAATGGGACATCTTACCACATTCACTTGCGGTAAGATCTCTCCCCTTGCGAATATCACTTTTTTGGACCATTGAAAGAGTTCTTGGGAAGGCAGAGATTCATCTCCAATGAGGAAGTGATGAAGGCTATCCTGACGTGATTTTGACATCAGCCTGAATATTTCTACTGAAACGGTATCCAGATGCTTCTAGAACGCTGGAAAAATAATAAGAGAAGCAAGGAGAGTTCTTTGAGAAATAACTAGTTTGTGTGCTTTTTGTAGTTTCCTGATTTTATAAAAAATAGAGTCCAGGATAAATTTAAACGCTACTCGTACTTTTCCATATTGGCACCTTGAAGATTTAGGCATTTATCCCAATGAATGAGGATGAGAAATCGTTCCCCTTCGTCGGGTTTCGTGAGTCACAGGGAAGATCAGGACTTCTCTTCATTACTAACTTGTCGTTGGTCAAACATCATCAAGCTCGCCTTCGAGTGAGTCTATTATCTCGTTTATGGCCATCTCACATTCATTCCGTCTTTCTGCAAAAATTTTGTTTCTGAAATTTTTTATTTTCCTAAAACAATTGCGATATATTATCTAGCTAGTTTATTGTTTTTAAAGCTATTAAATAAAACTTTAGAGACATGTATTATCAGTTTATAAATTTTTATAATTACGCTCGAGAAAAACAATTTTTTGATTAAAAAGCTTCGGAGGGAGGTAAAAAAAAATGCAGATAAAGTGGTAAAAATAGATTACCGCAGGATCGGCTACTCCTCTTACTTTACTAGGGTGGGATTAATTTGTTTTTAATAAATGCATACCTGCTTCACTGTTAAAGCTCCTCCTTGGAATGTGTACAAGATTTTATTTATAGTTTGATTTGTAAATTTTTTCTCAAAATTAAGTAATTGTAGTGTTGACAACGTCAATATCACGGAAAGAAAACACACATCACTGTTGTTAATGGAATAATAACCAACTTCCTAAAGTCCACAGGCAATGAGAGCAGAATTGCATAATTAAACTAATTTTTGCATAGATGGATGGTACATTGGACGTTACAATATTTAAAAATTAATAATCAATCAGATTAATTTTACTGTGAATAAGGGACCAATCAAAGAAATACAAAATGTATAAAAAAGAACAGTAGCCAATGAGGTTATTTTACAATTAAGTAAAAATAGCCAATCTCGGAACATAAACTTTAATTAGGTCATTAACATTCCTTTTTAATAAACAAAAATTAACAAAATTGTGTTGATCCTGCAGACTTAAATTATAAGAAGATATAATTCCAGTACTCACCTAATGATTTTTGCCTTTCAAACTTGTGTAGGATTATCACTATACAATTTAATTTAGGTATTCAGTTATTTTCAAAATTTCCATTATATTGTGTTGTATGTGCCCTATAAGGCTGTGTGTAACTGACTGACCTTGGTATGTGATACACGAGTTACCCTATCAGCCCTCTTTGCCTCCAGGGATCATGTCACCTGTTTACCCATAAACCAGCCGACCCTCTCTCTCTCTCTCTCTCTCTCTCACTGACCTAAGACGACGCATTTTCTATCTGTTCACGAATAAAGGAGAACGTGTCATGCTACGCACCCACCATTAAACCTAACTCTTACCATGCGGTCTGTTGTATCTTGTCAAATCACACACACACGCATACAACAAAATAACCCTTACAACAACTTATGGGCCCAGCATAGGTCATTTGTAATAAGATTGAATGCAATAACACAAAAATTTAACAACAATGGCGATGAATTCAAGTTTTGCGTTAGTAAGCTTCAAGGGGGCCCTAAACTTCGGCACGTGACGATTCTACATGCGGATGCAGCTCATTAAAGAAGACCTGTGGACTGCAGTAAAGTAAGGAATTGGCCACGTGGAATCCGCCAACACCCCATCTGAACACAACAAGAGGAAACATCAAGATTAACGTGCGTTATCGATAATTGCCTTCATTGTCCATCCTGCCGTACAGGTGCATCTCTGTCATTGTGAAACTGGTCATGCGGCGTGGCAGGCACTGCATGAGGCATACCGGGATAACGATTTGAGATGCATTGAACTTAGAAGACAGATGTATACATCAAGCTATGAGAACTGTCAAGGTATGGACGATTTCATTTGTAACTTACAAAATTTAATTGATGAATTGAACTCCATTGGCGATAAGATTTCTGATGAGGACCACGCCACCTTACTTCTATCCCATTCGCCACGAGAGTTCGAAACCTCGTGGTGAAGCTGGCACAGAGATCAACACTAGGCTTAACTTTAGTTAAAGCTAAATTGGTGCAGGAGGAAGCAAGAAGGACTGCACAAATGGCCACAGTTCACGAGCAACATAAGCTACTTATTAGCAAGCGTGGACAAAACAACAATTACTTCAAAGGAAAGTGTTTTAAGTGTAACAGGATCTGATACAGAGCGTCCGAGTGTCATGCTACAAATAGCGCAAATAAAAGTGCAAAAATAAGGGAAACTGGGCAACAAAAACGAAGCAAGCATCGCTTGGGTTTGTGCTCTGTAGTCTCAGTGACAGGGCATGAACTTGCAAACAAGAATTAGTACATCGTTGATTCAGGTAAAACAAATCACGTGACGTAGAATAGATAAATTTTTGACACATTCTATAAGCAATGAAACTTTACATTGCTGATTATACTACTTTACAAGTACATGGTATTGGAAATTACACTGTGAATGTGATAGTACAGTAGCGCTCAGAAAATAAGGCACGAGTACAATTTTATATGTAAATTTAAAAACGATTATCGGACTGAACCAATATTTTATAGAAGGGTGTAGAAAGGTGAAACACTTCATAAAACCCAAACAATTGGGAGATAATTCTCATACAAAAAAAGAATTATGGAGGTTTCTTTTGCTGGTTTGGCGATATTCAGAAAATAAGGCACAGGTCACTTTTGCTAAAAAAAAAAAAAAAAAAAGTAAGTTTTTATTAAGAAAAAAGAAAAGTTTTTATTGTCACCAGAAAATGCATAAAAATAATAGGTGACATAATACTCCTTCAATTTTTATAGGAAATGTCAAATCAAAGGGTACATCTCGATTTAAAGGTTCTGAAGGCAATTACAAAAGCCGCTGAGGAGGGGAAATCTTACAACAGCATTGTATCTGCTTTCGATGTTCCAACAACTACATTAAGAAATATTTTTCAACGAAAGAGAGCAAGAGGAGACCTCCAACGAATGCCTGGATCAGAAAGACCACATACCACCACAGAAAAGGAAGATAGACTGCTTTGTTGGTTATCGAAAGCTCAGCCCAAATTTACAGCAGTGGGTTTGAACCGTGAAATACAAGAGGCTCATGAGGTTAAAGTTAGTGTTTCCACAACAAAACGGCGTCTAGTAGAAGCGGACTTGAATGGTAGCCGTCCTGCAAAGAAACCGCTCGTTACAGCAGCGAACAGGAAGGCCCAACTTGCCTTTGCAAAGAAGTACCAGCACTCTAACTCCAACGAATGGGCGAAAATCCTTTGGAGTGACGAATCTAAATTTCTGCTTTTTGGAACAGACGGAATACAGTATATTCGACGCCCCAAGAACAAGCGTTTCAATCCAAAATACCAAGCGCCCACAGTGAAGCATGGAGGGGGATTTCTGATGGTTTGGGGTTGCTTTAGTAGAAGTGGGGTGGGTCCTCTTGTGCGTGTTGTTGGTTTTATGGATACGAATATGTACAGAGATATTCTACAGAACCACCTGCATCCCCACGGAAAACACTGCATGCCCTGAGGCTGCCTATTCCAACACGAGAACGACCCCAAACACGTCCAACCTTGTTAAGCATTATCTGGCTTCCAAAAAAGTTCGAGTACTTGATCTCAACCCCATCGAACATCGCTGGGAGGTTTTGTTTCGTCGCTGCAAAGAAAAAAAGGCATCGAACTTGGATGAAAAATTTCAAATGCTTCAGAAAGAATGGTTTAAGATTCCGTCCGAAACCATGACAAAGTTAGTCGATTCTATGCCTAGCAGATGTCAAGCTGTTATCAAGAGTAACGGCTATCCGACTAAGTACTAATGTAAGACATCATCTTCTTTGATTTCTCACTTTTGTTTCAGATTTGCAACATGTTTGCTATGAAATATGTATCAAAATTTAACCAGTGCCTTATTTTTTGAATACACATAGAAGACAATTTTCTTTTTTACAGCAACATGTTATAAAAAAATTGAGATATTTTTATTTATAAAGTTGTATTTCCATGTCGTCTACCACTTGTTGAAAAAACTCGCAAGTCTTATTGTTCTGTTAGAATAAAAGCCAAAAATTGTACTAGTGCCTTATTTTCTGAGCGCTACTGTAAATGGTCGTATAGAAAAATATTCAGTGTCAAACACTTTTCATGCCCCTAAGGCCAAGGTCAATTTATTGTCAGTAACCCAAACGGCCAATGCTAAATTAAAAACAGTAAATAGAAAAATAGCCGAAACTCTGGATACCTTAATAAATAAAGGAAAAAACAAGGAGAAAACACTACTCCACATAGAAAAATTTTTACTGACTCAGATATACATTAAATTTAAACAAGGGTTTTAGAAAAATCTGCAAGGATTTCAATTGCAAAGTGGTTTATAAAAGCGCAAATACCACAAAAAGCTATTTGAGTTCTATAAAGGACAAAATCCCCATAGATGAAAAAGCGGGGGTATACAAATTGAAATGTGCGTCATGTGATCAATTTTATCTTGGATCCTCGAAACGTGGTGTTAAACACAGAAGAACACCTAGCCTGCATTAGAAACATGATTATGCAAATGAGTTATTTGAAGTGGTGCACAGTTGTAGTAATTATAAACTATTGTATCTTCTTGAATCTCTTGAAATTGTAAAAAATAAAGCGACTAATAACCTATTAAACAGGGATGAGGGCCCCATGCCAGTATCTCCATGGTTGCCTTTAACAAAATACTTGACCAAATAAATAAATCATGTAATTCTTGCAGTAGACTACCCCCCCCCTCCCAGGTGTGATCGCTTTATTTTGTTCAATTTGGTGTTTGTTTCTTATTTCGTGTATTACACAGGCGGTTTCTTTTTTTGTGTATTATTTATTATCGCTATTATAATATATTGGTTAAAGCTCTGTGAACTTCGATGTTTTTATTTTTCATCAGCATTTATTGTTTAGTTGACGACTTTTGTAAAGGTCAGGGAAAACAGACTCGCTTTGCTCTGATAGGCTATTTGGTGCTAGCGAGATGTTATATCTCTTTCCTCCGTTGTTCGATTGGTTTTAGTTTTTTCTAGTTCTGTAAATCACTGATCATGATGGATTTTTGAAATCCGAAATGTACATCTGAGTCAGTAAAAATTTTTCGATGTGGAGTAGTGTTCTCTGTTTTTTCCTTTATTTATTAAAAACAGTGTTCAATGGTGACAAATGCTGAGTGTTATATGACATCTATTTGGTTGCAACGGCGACCAGGAAAAATGGGTTGTATCTCCTAGATGTAAAGGAAAACAGACCAACTGTTTTCAATGATGTGACTGAGAGTGACTATTGGTTGTGGCATAACGGACTTGGGCACGCTAGTGCTGAGACTATGAGAGATGTGAATAACAAAATGGTCAAAAATTATAACAATTCTGTGGCAAGTGAAACCTGTGTCATTGCAAAAAATACAAGAAATTCATTCCACTGTGTGGATGCCAGCACAGATCCGCTGAGTGTTTGCAGCTTGTACATACTGACCTATGTGAAGTGTTGGAAAAACGCAATTGGGGCAATGCAAAGTACATTTTAACATTTACAGACGGTTATTCTCGTTGAACAGAGGTATATTTATTACAGGACAAAACTGAAGTGTTAACTCATTTTATGCACTATCAAAAACGTGCCGAGCGCCAAACAGGATGCCAGATCAAGAAAAAAGTTAATTTTCTTGGGCTACAATCAGAGCCCACCAAGTTATAGATTCTTTGATCATGAAAACAATGATTTATTGATATCAAGAGATGCGCAATTCGATGAAGGATCAACCGGCAGTGGTATCAACACAGATCGAGCTGACACAGCCATGCATTTCTTATAGACGGGAGACAGCCAAGCAGATTCAGAAGATGATGATGTCAGCCAAGCAGACCAGGTTCAAACAATGGAAGCGATCCAAAGAAAAGAGGTGCAAGAAGACGATGACGCCAGCCAAGCAGACCAGGCTCAACCAATGCAAGTGATCCAAAGCAGAGAAGTGCAAACCTAAAAGCATCGAGAGGAGGGAAGCTAAGCAGAAACGGAAATCCTCCGTAATTATTTGGTAATCCGTATGCTCATTTAGTATCTGAAATCCCTTTAAACTTTCACGAAGCAATAATATCTGATGATGCACATGAATGGCATAAGGCAATTAATGATGCAATCAGAGCTATACAGGGTGGTCTGTCCCCCCCTTTTATTTTTTGAACCGAAGCAGATATGTCAATTTTGATGAATCCAATGAATAGGAAGTTGTGGGTGGCCTATCCCATGGTGCACTTTTCATCATCCCAAATATGCAAATTAGGACACATTCAAAATTTATCTCAAAAACCGTAAGGGATAGAGAAAAAAGCCCAACTGCAAACTTGTTCAGCATAAAAAAACAAACAAAACAAAAAAAAATCATCCAAATCGGACCAACCAATCACCCACAATCAGAAGATCATGTTGACCATTTCCGGAACATTGTAGTTAAACATTGTAGCTTGCCATCCTGGAATTCTTCTGTCTTCAGTGTGCTGAAACATGCCTTTTATTTGCTTTTTCGCATGAAGGTGAATGCGAATATGGTTATTTATGTTAATTTTTTGATTTGCATGCTTTACATGGCGGAAATATCAACATTTAGTTTTCCTTGTGCAGTGTGACTGTTTGTAAGCTACAAACAGCCACCGCGTGATTGTGGGTGATATCTTGGTCCGATTTGGATGATTTTTTTTTGTTTTGTTTGTTTTTTTATGCTGAACAAGTTTGCAATTGGGTTTTTTTCTCTATCCCTTACGGTTTTTGAGATAAATTTTGAATGTGTCCTAATTTGCATATTTGGGATGATGAAAAGTGCACCATGGGATAGGCCACCCACAACTTCCTATTCATTGGATTCATCAAAATTGACATATCTGCTTCGGTTCAAAAAATAAAAGGGGGG
>JAHWFO010024706.1:60381-162637 GCA_023313115.1 Rhysida immarginata | reverse complement strand
AGCATGAGGAAGGTCACTGTCTACCTCAGATTTCGGAAAAATAATAAATATCGATAAAAAATCGATATTCATGGTTATGGCAAGGCATTTTAATGAGAAATATCTCATGACCAACAATGCAAGGCAAAGTTTGTACAACAATAGGTATCAACAATGGTATCAACACGCAATTCACAAACGCTCTGCATGGACCAACAATATATATCTCATGACTAACAATGAAAGGAAAAGTTTGTGCAAGTGAATTATCCCGGGCAACGCCGGGTACCTCTTCTAGTCTTCTATATATATAAAGAAGGATGTTTGTGGGTTTGTCTGTGGGTCTGTTTGTCTGTATGTTTTTTATACAAATCTACAGTTTTATTCCGATCTTGATAAAATTTCGCATACATGACCTTCAAAGCATGAGGAAGGTCACTGTCTACCTCAGATTTCGGAAAAATAATAAATATCGATAAAAAATCGATATTCATGGTTATGGCAAGGCATATTAATGAGAAATATCTCATGACCAACAATGCAAGGCAAAGTTTGTACAACAATAGGTATCAAAAATGGTATCAGCACGCAATTCACAAACACTGCATGAACCAACAATATATATCTCATGACCAACAATGCAAGGAAAAGTTTGTGCAACAATAGGCCCATTGTGTTCGCATCAACAATGGTATCAACGCGCAATTCACCAATAACAATGAGCACAGAATGATGATGTAATGTTAAACCAATCTTTCCAAGAATTATAACAATGAACATAAAATAATGATGTAATATGGATAAGTTTCAATTTGTAACAATGCATAGAATTCCTGTTATTCAGGCTTTTCTTAGAAAAGAGAGTTCTTAGTACTTAACAATTTCTTGAAAATCTTTAAAAATGATCAGTAAATGGAGATAATGGAGAGTTAGCAGACTATTGAGAAAGAGTGGAAAGACGACAGTTAGCTCCGTGATGTATTGAGCAAATGGGAAGCAAGTAAATAGAAGAATTGGCGAGCGCTAGACTGCACAAAGTGATGAATGGCCAAGTTTTGCTTCAACACATCGAGAGAAATGTGGAAATTGCAACAACACTAAGTATACATCTGAGGTAAGATTACGTGAGTAAGAAATTATTGGAGAGGTCCAGCCATTGTGAGCCTTTAAAAAGATTTTTTTCGAATTTTCATTAAGAATTTTTACTGTATTAATTCTAAGCATTTTCATGTGTTTATTTTTAAGATATTGCAAAATTTAATTTAATTTTTTGAGATTGTTCTGTTTACATCCAAGTGTAATTATCCCGGGCAACGCCGGGTACCTTTGCTAGTACAGAATATTTTTTCAAAAAATTGTTAATAAAAAATCATTTGCTACATCACGTTAAAAATCATGAATATTTTAAGGTTCCTAAAATATATAATAATTATGGATTAAGAGAAAGAAAAAACTATATTCCAAAAATTTTGAACAAAATTCCAAAATGTATATTAAACCTGACTTCATACAATCTAATCAAGAAAAGGCTATTGATTTGGAAAGACTACATGTAAATTATAGAGACTGAAAAAAATTTTTGTTTTGAAGTAAAAAAATAAACCTTTGCTTATTATTACTTATGGTAATATAAAAATATCATAAAATAATTGATCAAAGCTATTGGTTTATATAAATATTAATCGGAAAAAGTTTTCTTTCATCCTCTGAAAACACTTTTCACGATTTTTCAAATTTTGTAAATTTATTTGTAAATATTTTATTTGTAAGCTCAACTTTCCAATATCAGTCAATTATGGCTTCTGGAAATGCCAGAGATTCTTTGTAAATTTCAGCAATTATGATAATAAAATTTTAATAATAATAATAATAATAATAATAATAATAAATAAATAAATAAATAAATAAATAAATAAATAAATAAATAGTTTTTTTAAAAAAATGCAGGTTTCAAAGGTGGTTGAACTTTTTCTTCTAATTATTGTACAATATTTTTAGAATGTATTTTTTATATTCAATTTGGTTTGCATGAAACTCTGGAATATAATTTTACAAATTTTGATAAATTTGGAAAACTTATCAGCAGGAACAGAAAGATTGTGGAAATCGCTGTTTTGATTATTGGTGCAGTTTATCGCAGAACAATGCGATCCTGTTTTTGTTTTAAGCATTTTATTTGTACATTGTTTGAAAAAACAAATGAATCTTTAAAAACTTGAAGTTTAGTTTGAAAAAAATAATTAACTTCCGCGGAATTAAGTTGAGTAGTACATAATTCAACTGTACACAAGTAAATGCGATGGTGGTGTCGCTTCCCCGCCACAAGGATCGCTGCTGCATGCCCTGCAGCGGTCGGCAAAGTTGCAAAGCGAGGCTGCACGGACTTCCTTCCTTAGGCCCCGTTCACACTGGGCCAGCAAAGCGTCTTTTTCTGCCTCCCCCCCCTCCCCCTCCTGCCGCCTCTGCCGCCCGCGCGAGTTGTTCCCTCTGGACCGGCACGAGAGAAACGGCAAGGGAAGAGAAATTATATAATTGTGGCGTCGTTTCGATCTTAAGTTATTGAAGTAAAACTTTGGACGAAGTTCACGGTCCATAGAAATTTGTAGTATCCGAAATTTGCTGTATCTGAGACAATTCGGAATTTGTTATATCACTGTTGAAAGGTCAATTGGCACAGTTGGGAATTCCGAATTGTTTCGTTTATTTTTTTTGTATCAGAGTTCGTTATAAAGAAGTTC
The DNA here is from genome assembly GCA_023313115.1 of Rhysida immarginata. NCBI lineage: Eukaryota > Metazoa > Arthropoda > Chilopoda > Scolopendromorpha > Scolopendridae > Rhysida > Rhysida immarginata. The sequence goes on along the minus strand of JAHWFO010024706.1, from coordinate 159,920 downwards.
AACTGTATTATATGTCGCTGAGAAAGCATGATTAAAACATAACAAAACAGAGTATACAAATACTACTCTAATTTTATTTATATTTGTTCAGTGTGCATATTTTTCTCGTATTTATAAAAAGTCTTCAAGATTATTTTTAAATTTGATTGTCGCCAACATCGATCGGCAATATTTTCAATCGAAGCAATCGAAAACCAAATTCGTGATCACGTTTCTGTTCTAAAACTTGCTAATTTCCATCTGAATTATCTAATTAAAATTTAACCAAACAGAAGTTCTCAAGAAGGTAGAGTGGTTACAGCAAAACATCTATTTTTAGTCAATAAACTATAGTCGAAAATAACTCCGCGGTCAGCTACATTGATTGGTCGAAAATGGCGCATCGATTGTAAGGGGCCAATGACTGAGAAACTTCAATTCTGCTAATTATGAAATGAACCATATGAACGTATCACACTTAAAACAATCTAATTAAAGACAGAGTCACTGTCAATCATTGCAAACATGAAGAACTACTCTAATGACTAATTGCCGACATTCATTGGATGTATGGAGCTGCTAACGAGAATGGGTGAGCTGCAGATAGATTGTATCATGAAAGATAACCAAACAGTGGTGTGCCATACAATGGAATATAGGCAAACGTGCATTGGCGACTTCGTGAAACAGGTTTTTCTCCGTGAACGTGGGCATTTAAGTGTCGTGTGCCTGCCGACTGTAAAAGATGAGATAATGCAACAGGTTGCAGACAATCCAATAATAATTACACGGAAGGGATTTATCATGTTTTCCTGCATAACATGATAAATCCCATCCGTCGGCAAAAGATCCATATAATGAAGATTTCTGACTACTGTCTTCGGGTAGCATTTACACGATGCTATTTGCAGCAGAGTCAAGCCGAACACACGTTCTCACCACCTGTTCTGCCTACGACGAAGCCTGTTTACACGAGAAGGCCTCTTTAATTCATACAATTCATACGCGTGGGCTCTCGACAAGCCACGGCTACAATTTATTTAGTCGAAGAGAATTGTGCATAAAGAAAAACTGGTTTGCCTTATTTACTGACCAACTTTTTTTTATAGGCATGATTATTACATTTTCTTTGAAGACTTCTTGCCGGAGTTCATGGAGGATGTAGCATTGACTGTTCGCTGAGAAATGTTTTTTCAACTTGATAAGTGTAATGGGGCGCAATCCAGCGAGATAAGTGATTACATGGCGCCAAATTTCAAAACAAAGGACGGGTCTTATTATTTGGCCACCAGGATCACCTGATCTTACGGACATGACTTATTCCTGTGGGACATAAAAAGCGGGTAGCATATGAAACTTCAGTGAAGTCACAGGAAAATTTTGTGGAACAGGTAGCAGCGGGTGCAGCGGAAGTTCGAGAGAAGCCTAAAACCTTAAACGCGTGAATCGTTTTGTGCTTAGACGATGTCATGCCTGCACTAAGAGTGATGGTCGTCATTTCGAGTACATTTTCTAATGTAAGCCTAAGATACCTTGTGTGGCGATTGATGTATTCGCCAGTGAAATTTTAATCTGTTGTTTCTCATTGTCTTTCTATTTTCAACGATCTTAAAAAGTTCGTCAATGAAATCTATATTTTTTCTGTCCGCACGTTTTCAAGGTGCGGGACACACGAAATATGAAATTAAAGCGTCTTTTATCACTGATTACGAATATCACATCCAAATTTCTGTGGGGCCAATAGTTCCCGAGATATTGGCCAAAATTCGAATTTTCGAAAATCGCTATATCTCGAAGATGGCGAGCCACAGCAAAATGGAACCAAAACAGTTTAATAGTACTCATATAATCAATAAATTTTTGTATTGACAAGTGGTCAATATTCCGACCGATACTATAGAAAAATCATACTTATTGATAATCAATATCTATATCTATGGTAGCCTTTATCGATGAGACTTACATACGTGGATAGAGTAAACTCTATAGTAAGTATAAATTTGAAAAAATTTTCAAAAACGAACCAACCGTTGTGCAGATACAGCCTCTCAACCGGATGATATGAACTGCAGTATTCACTCATTATTCAATATGGCATTCAAATTTAACACTGTACACCCTTGTATAATGAGGTAAAATTTATCAATTTTATATATACTATCTTATATATTATTCACCCATTCACAGTCTTGTGCTTAATCATACACATCCACATGTATATCTTACTCAAACATGCTTATGTAAAATCTAATTCAGTCATACATGGCATCGAATACATGGGGTGGATAGAATAATAGGAGCACCTTTCGATTTAGACGTTTTGTCGAATATGTAAAAGAATAGATGACGAATAATTCTGAAACTTCAGGAGTGTAAAGAGCATGTTAAACCTCATATAATTCAGAAAAAGATTTATCCCAAAGACAATTAGGGACCAGTAACAAATTGGACAAAAAATAATATTTGGAATAACCCTGTAAAAAATAATGTTTGAAATGCGTTGTAGCCCACAAATAAAAATTTGGAGAAAGCCCCTTATAGGGAGTGCAAGTGACTACGTCACAGCTGACGTCATTTGCGCGATGAACGGGCCGAGAGCCTAGGAAATGGGATCGCTGGTTCCAAACATTGGAACCACGCAATATACGTACTAGTAACATTGAAACGGGCGGCCAGCAAAAATGACATCTCTTAAATTATTATGTTAATTTGTGTAATTGATACTATTATTAAGACATTTAATCCCATTATATAATTTATACATTAATATTAGAACGCTTTTTAATCACTTTTAATCACTCAGCAAAAGAATGCCATCGTTCGCGGATCTTTCTTTCTTTGGGAAAACGATAGATGTCTAAATCGCTGTTTTGGCTCCTTCTTGAGCAGTGAGGAACAAAACAAATTCACATCTTAATTGTGTTATAAACACTGGGCTTATACAAAGCGATTTTATTCCATCCCTACGTTGGAACCATGTTAAATCCCGAAGAGAGAAGTCTTGTTTGGAACCAAATCGAGTCACGTGACTGAAGAATTCCAAGGACTGACGTCACACTTGCACTCCCTATTGTTGTGCTTATTTTTGAGAGCAACTGAAATTCAACTCATTCTATAGGCGATATCTTTCTGAATTTTCTAGATATTTACTTGGGCTTTGTGCAAAATATAGCTCTATACATTTGGCTAATAAATTGTGCAAAAAACATTTTGGTAACGGATGCGCATTGGCAGTTAAACATTATTTTAGTAAAAATGTTCATATCAAATGTTTAATATTTTAATATTCTGATTGCAGGATGTTGTCTCTACTGTATTTTGTCAAGTTTCCTGAAAATGACATTGGATTGGGTTGAAAACCCTGCATGATATAAACAAAAAAAATTACAAAAAAATTTTCTATTTTTTTTTAAAGAAATCTTTATATCTCCATGAATATACGTGATATTCTCATACAAATGAACACAGATAAGTAAAAGAAGTCTCCTAATCACATGCTACGGCGACAACGCGTTTCAAACATTATTTTAAATAGGGTGGTCCTAAACATTATTTTTTGTTCAATTTGTTACTGGTCCCCTAATTGCCTTTGGGACAAGTCTTTTGCTGAGGTATATGAGGTGTAGCATACTCTTAACACCCCTGAAATTACAGGATTTTTCGTCCAGTATTTTTCTGGATATTCGACAAAACGTCTAAATTGAAAGGTGTTCCGATTATTCTGTCCACCTCCTGTATACATCCTTCATATGCAAGCCTTTGCACGCTAGATTCCCTTTATATTTTCAACGAACTTAAAAAGTTGTTTACTGAATTCTATATTTCAGTCTGTCCGCACTTTTAAAAGGTGCGGATGTATGGAATATGTAATGAATGCGTCTTCCATTGCTGATTACGAATACCGCATCCAAATTTTTGTGGGACCAAGAATTTCCGAGATATCGGCGAAAAGGTAACTTCCAAAATACGCTATATCTAGAAAATGGTCAGTCATAGCAAAATGAAACCAAAACAGTTAAATAAAACACATAAATAAATTTTTTGTATTGATCACTGGTCAATATTCCGACGGATATAATCGAAAACTCATGATTATAATCATTGGAGATAATCATTATTCAATATTTCCTTGTCTGGTAGTCTATAACAATAGAAGGCATATATTCTCACTGCTCTGAAATGAACCCTGTTCGTCGACACCCGCACTTCTCGGCGAGGCAACGCCCACTTGAACAGTTTTTGAATTTAATATTTAATGCTCAACAATTTTCTAATGTGGCGGTTGAGTCGTCAATCAGCTTGTGCCCACGAGGTTGAGTCCCGACTTGAAAGTATTAATGTGGATAAATCAAGCCACTTGCCCTATGACTAAAATGACTGTGCAAAAGAAATAAAAAAAATTGTTATTATGAAAATAATTTTTTTTTCGAAAAGTGAGGGAGGGATTGTAACGACTCTGAAATGAACCCTGTTCGTTGATAACCCCCCCCCCTTCCCCTTTTATCTCCTGCTGATTCATAAGCATTATGAATGACGTTGTTTTGTTGATTATGTAATTTCGTGCGTTTGATTTTGAACTTCTTTGTGAAGATTAAAACGTGTTCTCGGGTGATTTCAATTGTTTCTTATAACAATGCTCTAGCCGTTTGTTTTTTTTTTTGCTGAGAAGCTGTGCAAGAAAGCCAAGCTACAAAAATGATTTTCGTGTGGTTGTTTAGTCGAGGTGTTCGTTTTGGAAGCGGAGACAGCCAACGCCATCTAAAAAACAAAGCCTGACTACTGCGTCATCAAATCAGGGCTGAATGATCCAATCTTCATTGTTTAAAACAAACGAAAAAGCACCTGTTGGAATCAGTGTTTTTTAGTTTTTTGAAACAATGAAAATTGGATTGTCAGCCTTCGTTTGATGACACAGTCAGCAAGCAGTGAGCAGGCCTTGTGTTTTAGGTGGCGTTGAGACAGCCCGGTAAAATGCGGATAGAAGAGGAATGTTATCCGCCCTGGAGCATGTCATGTAAAAGATGATATTTAGAAAAGTCGTGGAATTTTATGACCTGAAAGAGGCGAAGGGAATATTTCATCATCTTAGGATCACAATAACTCAATTTGGATAATTTGCTTTGCCAGCCAAGTGAGCTATACTAGTGCTGTAATCGTTCATGTTACATCAAGCAGGAAAACTTCTGATCGTTAGTCCAGCGATTAACATTTCTTCATTGATCGTCTAAGACAATTTTAGATGACGACAACAAAAACAAACTATGACTGGAAGAATATTAAAAAATAACGTAATTTTCGTCATTGTCTACCAGCCGTTTATTGCTACCAATCTTCTTAAATTTGATGTCGATTCCCCAGACACATCGTTGAGAACTTTGAAAACGACAATCCTGAATCGAACTAACTCGATTGTTAGCTGGTATTGGTTAGAACCCTGCTTGGATTTTAATATATCGCCATCCAGCTTTGCTTCGCGCTCCCAGCGTTGCTGACAGATGAGACATTTTCCGCGGCCGATACCGACCAAGTTTGGAAGGCGATCTTTGCCTCTCTACTGTCTGTAGCATTTGTCTAGGTACAGATTCCCCACCATTCCCTTATCTACCCTATCATGCCTTCCACTCCATGCCGGAGGGTACGCGACAACCGGGCGATGAACAACTGGGCACCAGCTAACTGGACGATGGTCAACTGGATGGCAGAAACTTGTTGACTCTCTGTCGACAAACATAATGAATATTGAAGCTCGTACAGAGTGGAAATTTTTTTAATATTTTAATGGGATCAACATATAAATGAATACATGTCAAAATTTATTATATCTGCGGTTTTAAGATTAAAATTTTTTACTTTATGTTCATGTTCAATATTATCTACGCAATATAACCAGGCATGAAGAAATATTAGGGATATTTAATTTCATTCCAGTCTTTGTATTTGTATGTTCTATTTTCGTTTATCTACTTTTTTCATTGTATTATACATCAATAGTAGTATTACGGAGGTTGAGTCTAAAGTAGTGGCCGATCACCGCGCAAACATTTAAATGGGCACCATACAGGAACCACTCATTGCTAATCTTCAAAGTAGAGTCCATCATGCTCGATGGTCTTCATCCAACGATCAGCCAGTAGGCGGATGCCCTCGCGAAACCACTCCTCCGGTTTCTACACAAAAAAGTCACGCATAGCGTCTTCAATCTCACTGTGAAACGCCGTCCACGCAGGAACTGCGCCATGGACCGGAAGAGCTGGTAGTCGGAAGGTACCAGGTCGGGGCTGTAAGCTGGATGTTGCGGAACCTCGATTTTTTCCAGTAGTTGACGACACATCTTCACCCGTTGTTGTGCTTGCGCGGGCGTCAGCTCGTGGGGCACAACTAGGCAGCTCCTGTTAACATTTCCCATGGCATGCAGATGTCGAACCACACTCGATTGTGATGTCCCGATGTCCGCCGCTAGTCCACGGGTAGTGCTGCCTGGATTGGCTTCCAGTTGTTGCCGTAGGGCTACACTTCTTTGGGTCTTCCGCTCCTTGGCGCATCTTTCAGGCCCATGTCTCACATGAGAACCATAGTCGTGCTGTCCGCTCATTGGTCACACCTTGACCTTCCACCCTGCAAATTTCGGTGGCTGCTGCTCGCGCACTGGTCTCCTTTTTCCAATACTGACGAAGGAGCCCGCCTATCACCAATTTTTCTGCCATATTTTTACGCTGGCTGACGCAGGTGGCACAATGTCTATGGCATTCAAATTCGTACTGACGTTTCTTGCCACTCTTTTCTCTTAATAAACTGCTATATACCGTTGTGGTAAATGGTCTTCGCTCAGAATTCGTCAAATTCTAAACCCCCACCCGATTCGGCAAATACTTTTGACTCAACTTCTTATTAATCTTTTCGTTCATTTTATAATTTTTCATTTCACTTCCTATACAGGGTGCTGTATAATTCGATGACCAACTTTGGAGGGGTGGTAGTATCGGTGATTCTGAGCAAAAAACTTCATATGAACATGGGTCCGAATTTGATCGCTAACTGGTATATGAACAGAAATAAATATGCCGCCACCAAGATCAACATGTCAATAACTCAGGTTCTGCAACGCTAAGGATAAAGAATTTCAGAAGAATAATAGGGTACATTAAACTTTGTATACCGTTTAAATTTGATCGAATTCCAACGAGTAGTTTCCGAGTTACGCATTCAAAATCTTAACACATGCTGATTAGTACTCGCATGTGAGCACTATTACGATTTTGAATGCATAACTAGGAAACTTCTCGTTAGAATACGATCAAATTTTAATGGTATACACAGTTTTATGTACCCTATTATTCCTCATAAATTCATTAACCTTGGCATTGAAGAACCTGAGTTATTAACATGTCGATCTTGCTGGTGTCATTTTTATTTCTGTTCATATCTCAGTTAGCGATCAAAGTCGAACCCATGTTCATATGAAGTCTTTTGCTTAGAATCACCCATACTACAGCCCCTCCACAGTTGGTCATCGAATTATACAACACCCTGTATATTTAGTAATTCTTACTTCATTATATGTATTTATAATTTTTTCTGAATGCCTGCTTTCATTTTTCCTATTTTTCTACATATACTATGTCCTTCTATAATGGGATTAACATTCCTGTGTTCATCAGAATTGCCTTTTAATTTATGCCCCCGGCCCCCTCATAAATTCCCCCTTTTTTGCTTTACATATGGGTTTCATCTTCCCTCCTCATGCACTCTCTTCCTGTTACTCCATTCTATTATTATATAAAATAAATAAATATATTTTATCCCAAATTTATATTTTATTAACCTCTTATTCGTCATATATGATGTATTACACCAATTGTAATATGATGTAGTTTAATTGAATGTGTTTCGTTATTGGCGACTTCAGATGCCGTACAAAATGCGGATGAAATGGGGAATAGCACGCTTTTATCAGCGATAGCGCTTATCATTGTTAGTATTAGGTCTAAACAATGATGGTTCCCCATTTCATCCGCCATTTTGTACGCACCTGAAGTTGCCAATTGTTGGCATAATACTGATAAGTGAACATGGCGCGGCATTGCTGTGGTTGCCATGAGATTATAAATAAAAAGTATAAACAAAAAATTTTAAAGCACACACTTTCACCTGATGTTAAAAAGTGCAGTAAAAAATAAAAAAAATCTAATTTTTAAAAAAAGGTGAAAGTGTGGTAGCGCGTTTATTTTTTTATGTAGTATTATCTTTTAAAATTTAATATCAGGTTATATTTAATATCACTCACAGATGTATAGCCTCCGATGATGGCGTAATGCCGAAACGCGTAAGGCGCAATAAACTTACACTACCGTATCATTTTTGACCCTATTTTCTTTTAGTTTTAATATCAGGTTGTTGCAAAAGTTTCTTCCGGTTCTAGAACCCGTGCTCAAGAAGGGCTCATTTTCCGAGAGGGGTGTTCATATGTTATCAAACAAATTATTGCATTCGATTCCTGAATATCTTTGCTATATTACATCCAAGAATCAACTTTCTGACTATACATCTGTGAGTGCCATCAACGGTCTGAAATGGACCTTTCACGCGAGCATATTCGAGCAATAATCTTTTACGAGTATTCTGGAAAGATCAGTGCTGCGCAATGTCACCGAAACATTTGCAACGTTTAGGTGATGATACTGTTAGTTTACGTACAATAGAAGAATGGTATCGCCGGTTCAGACGCGGAGATAGCACTCTTCAAGATGCACCTCTCTCATCGGCCAATCACGATTTCAGATGGTGAACTACGCCAAGCAATTGATGAAGATCACAATGTAACAACGAGGGAACTCGCAGAACAGTTCAGGGTTCACTTTTCAACCATTGCCCGGCATCTGCATGAGCTGAATCTGTCATTCAAGTTCAATCTTTTTTGTGTTGGAATAAAAATCCGGAAAAAACTTTTGCAACAACCTGATATTAAACCCGCCACCACACAATTATCTATTTTTTTAAAAAAATAGATTTTTTTACTTTTTATTGCACTTTTTAAGGTGAAAGTGTGTACTTTAAAATTTATATTTTATATTTTTTATTTTAACTTTTTTAGTCTTTACTTAAAAAAATAAGCTTTTACATGATAACTGCAAAACCATAAAACCTTGGAAGTCTGGCCAGTCGGCTACGTCTGTGTCTTGGGAATGCGTTAATGTTTATAAACATTACGCTGGCTAATCTTAAACAATACTCGCCAAAAACGTAGCCAACAGAAAGACAGGCCCCGGCCAACACTTTCTAGAGAGAAGGCCTGCGTACAAAAGGACTGAAACCCTGTCACAAACTTTTAAAGGAGGTAGTATGGACAATTCTAAGCAAAAATGTTCATATGAACATGGGTTCGAATTTGAACGATAACCGAGATATGAACACAATTAAAAATGCCGCCACTAAGATCAATAAGTTAATAACTCAGGTTCTATATGACATAGCATGATGAAGTTTAGAGGAATAATAGAGTACATAAGATTATGTACATGGTTAAAAGTTGATCGAATTCCAACAAGTAGTTTCCGAGTTACGTAGTCAATATCATAACACGTGGTGGTTAGTACTCAAATGTGAACATATGTTACGATGTTGACTGCGCAATCGGAAACTACTCTTTGGAATACGATCAAATTTTAACCGTATACACAATTCTATGCACCCTATTGCCCCCCAAACTTCATTTTGCTATGAGTTATAGAACCTGAGTTATTAACTTGTTGATCTTAGTGGCGACATTTTTATCTGTGTTCATATCTACGTTAGCGTTCAAATTGGAACCCAGGTTCATATAAACTTTTTTGCTTAGAATCATCCATACAACGTCCTCTAAAAGTTTGTAACAGGGTTTCAGATATACCCTATATATTGTTGCATCATCATCATCATCATCATCAAGCGGCCAAATTTAGGCTTATTGGTAGAAATACGATTAAGAATAGCCGCGTGATGATGATGTAATAATGTACACTGAGTGAGCATATTATTATGACCTCCCTGTCAGTATCTAGTTGGGCCACCTCTTGCCTTTAATACTGCGGCGATTCTTCGTGGCATTGATTACACGAGATGTTGGAATGTGGTGGGAGAAATCTGCCTGATGGATAGCACTGTCTAGTAGTGCTAGTTTGGACGGTGGTGTATCCAGCCGTCTGATGGTTCGTTCGACTTCGTCCCACAAATGCTCAATTGGAGTGAGATCTGGGGATTGCGGGGGTCACCGAATTAAGGTAAAGTCCCCCTCATGTTCCTGGAACCACTCCTGAACAATACGAGCTCAGTGGCATGGGGCATTGTCTTGCTGGAGGTAAAGTAGCCATCTCCATTGGGGTATGCCATCAACATGACAGGGTGGACTTGATCGGCGACGATACGGAGGTATGCTGTGCCATCCAGACGTTGTTTAACACGTATTAACGGACCCCAGGCATGCCAGGAAAACATTCCCCAGACCATAGCACTGCCCGCACCGGCCTGAAGGGTTGTACTCATGTATGCGGGGTCCATGCTTTCGTGCTGTTTCCGCCAGATTCTCACGCGGCCATCTGCATGATGTAGCTGGAATCATGACTCGTCAGAACACATGATTTGTTTCCACTGCTCGATAGTCCAGTCGTTGTGCTCCTGAGCGAAATGGAGTCGTTTCCGCTTGTTGGCTGTAGACAGCAAAGATGTGCGGACAGGTCTTCGGCTTCCATATCCCATGCGATGTAGTGTGCGGCGGACAGTGCATTCAGAGACCGTTTTGGAGGACCCCTGATTAAGGTCAGCAGTGATTTGATGCACAGTTGCCCTTCTGTTATCCTTTACCAGTCGTGACAGTCTCCGTTCTGTCCGATTATCAACCAACCGCGGGCGGCCACAACGCGAACGTTCAGACCCCGTCTTCTGGCTAACCGTCCAGCCTTTAAATACTTTAACGACGGCTGCTCTTGAGCACCCCACGAATGCTGCTGTTTCGCTGATACTCGCTCCATTGCTCCGAGCACCTACAATCATCCTGCGGTCGAAGGCTGTTAAATCGCGTCGTTTACCCATAGTTGAAGAAAGGAACACGTCTACTGTTGTCGACGACACTCAGCTTCTTTTTTTATATTAGTCCGGCCCGCTAACAGCATTGTTGCCACGTCCGTGCACGCATTTGCATAAACATGTCAGGTGGTCATAAAAATATGCTCACTCTGTGTATACACCGTTTGCCGCAGGCCCTCTCTCTAGGAGGTGTTGCCCCGGCGAGGAAAAGTTACCTGATGATAGTAGACCGGCCAACAATCCAACTATCATTGTTTCCAACAAACGAAAAAATATCGATTGTTAAAATCCACGTTGGAAACAACGAAGGTTAGATTGTTACTCGGACTAGTATGGTTACAGTGTTACGTCATCATTAGTCGACCCGAGGCTAACGAGAAAGACAGGCTCCGGCACTGAAAAGTCACCTGACCAAAATAGGTCTATTAACAATGTAATTGTCATTGTTTCCCTCTTGTATTTAAACAATCAGTGTTTTTTCCTTTGTTGGAAACAATGAAGGTTGGATTGTTAATAGACCTATCTTGGTCAGGTGACTTTTCAGTGCCGGAGCCTATATTTCTCGTTAGCCTCATAGTAAACCATTGTAAATTCTATTTCTACCAAAAATATGCGCTAAATTTGGTCGACTAGTGATGATGTAACAATGTATGACGTTTTCGTTATCAGGCCTTCTGTCCAGGAGGTGTTGGCCGGGGCCTGTCTTTCTCATTGGCTACGATCCACAAAGACGTGACGTTGCGATCAACCACTTGTCCAGCATTGAGGATCAAATTAACAACAATTATTTACGACAATTAACAACGATAACAATAAGCAACAATACAGGCAGTCGTTACGTCATGACTGCATTGTATACACATTAAACATAATGTTATATTACTTACGAATAAATGAAAGGCTAGTGAAACTAACAATTGAATAAGGCATCGTCATTGAATAAGGCATTGTTATTGAATAAGGCATCGTTGGGGAAAGTTGCAGAGCTGTAGGTAGTCTGGAGGTGGGAAAATTATTGGTTACAAAATTTGCACACAAACACAAAAACAAGTGAATAAAAGTGTGTTATAAAACATTTTTTCTGATATAAAAATAAAGGTAGTCAGCCATGTCAATCTACCTGTCGTCTCGTTGGTCTTTTCATAATATTATACCACTGTAAGTATATTACACGCTTTATTCCCCAAGTAATGCAAAATTTAACCATTTTGACGTAGAATACGTCTTACGTTTCGAGACTAGGATGCCATGCTTAAATCGCGAATGTCACGAAAAGTGTTGATCACGAAAACTTTAATAATATGAAAACTATTAATGATAGAAGAATGATAGATATCGCATTCGATAGAGTATAGAACAAAGCATGTTTAAGACTATCAAAGATTTCGTGATGACTTCATTGGCTGATGCAATCACAGTGCAAAATTGAGTCAGAAAATCTGCTCTATGGCAGATATTAAATTAGTCTAGCTCCGGTTTCCTTTGTGCTACCACGACGATTGAGGTGTCATTTGTTTTATCTTTCTACGCTTTAAAAAATGGCTTAAAATTTAATCCTCAATATTTAATAGTGTCTAAGATATCGGCCTTCGAAGTGTGGACATTTCTCAAAAATAACAGAATTTTCAAATTTATGCCTAATAAACAAAAGAAAAATTATAGAAACCGTCACAAGAATATAGATCGAGAGATGGGGAATCCAAGAAGATCCGGATGTCCGATGATGAGCGTCAATGGGCTCAACAGGAAAGCTGAAAGTTGAGGCGCCGCGCCATCAAGATGAACTATAGCTCGATACGAATGTGCCAATAACTGAAAGTTCGACGCAAATAACATATCGTTTCTACATGGAGTGATAGAATTCAACCAGTGGAAGTCCATAACGAGCCATAACCGTCAGCATAAACAGCATCTTCATCAACTATGATTTAAGTAAGGAGCGACATATATGCGAAAATTTGGGAGACTGAATTCATATTTCGTTTTATATTCATTAACAATGAATTTGGATATTCATGTAATGTTTATAATAGATTTTAGTTTGAGAAGGACTTAAAGCACCCACATAACGGTAGTGTGATATGTTTGCTCCATCAGTTTCATCAGTCCAATGTGAATGATTTCATGGTGTGCATTCTTTGTAATACAAATTTAAAACTATTAGACACGCTGCAGATGTGTGCCTAAAACGCGGGATGTAGTATCTTCTCCGTCAAAAATTTGATGAGCCAAATTTGTAGACTAGTCGGCAACATTTCGACCGTTTTGCCAGAACAGATACATAAAGCTAAGTAGAGACGTGCAGTGATGGACAAAGAAGATTTAGATGAAAATTCAACAGCCTAAATCTATGAATCAATATATTATGAGAGACCGGCAGAATAAGATAGCAGAAGTTTAGCTCATTTTATTGCATGGTGTACACCGGTAATGAATATAAGACATATCAAGAGAAAAGATGCTGATGATACCGATGGCCATAAAGCCACTGAACAAGAAAGTACTGATAATGAAAACGATGGAGCCTATGGCATTTGTAGTTCAAACATCAATACATATAGACGCAGAAATGTGGGCACAGAGTGATTAGATACCGTCATTATAGCATCGATGACACAATCAATTACAAGCCTGAAATGGATATATTGTTCTATCCATTTCGCAATCAAGTTGTAGATGTATTAGATCCACACAAATTCATCCAATTGTACGATGCGAACGAGGTGAACATTTTAGCCAGAAGGAAAGAATACAAAAGCAACATATATAGATGCATTGATGGAAGAACGTCGAGAACTCTGCAATAAAGACGACGATATTGCAAACAACTTGCAAAGAGAACAAAATGAAAGATGAGTACATGCGAAGTGTTGTTGGCGAGGCGGGTTATGAGAACAACGATGACTTCGAATACGAGACCGGCAAGGCTATCGCACATGTAAGAAAGTGTAGCAATGTGATGTCCAAACATCTGCAGAGGAATGTGAACAGAGAGAGTTGATCTTAGAATTTATACCCAGAATATACACACGCGATAGCGAATGCATACATGTGAACTTTGCCCGTACTGCTGGCAATGGCAAAATATTTACAATAGAAATTAATCATGGAAACATTAAACCATAATTTGATTCGGACAATTACAGAATACAATTCGTAATGCTTATATAGTCTGTTTACTGGTAAGGCTGCAGTGAACTTGAAAGGGGAACACTCTGCACTGTTTAGAATCTGTGCAATCTGAATTTAGAATCACACCGCAGAGGAAATGGGTCAGTGGATTGACTCCTAAGGTGCTACAACAATATCTTTGCCAATTCCTTTCTGTGAAACGTGTAATAATTGATGAGATAAGTATGGTCAGTTCAGACGAGTGATGCCCAATATCATCGACAATGCATTTCACTTGTCACGAGCGATGTGCCAGAGTAATGAAATATTCTCACCTTGACTGACTAAGATCGGCACTGGTGAAAGATGTCTTCTTCAGGAGAAAGCGTTTGATTTAGAGAAGATTAAAAAGTAAACAATGAAAATTTGCCGGATGTAGTTAGTCTGTTTCATCACAACAATAGCGTTCATGCTCATAACAAGAATGCTATCATGTGTAATAAGTGGTTTTGCCAGTAATAAAATTACTGGTTAAGGCCGCAAAAGTGAATTAGATCCAGCAAGAAAAAAACTACACATAATGGCTATTGTCGAATTAGGGCTTTTGCAATATCCTACTCGCCGTACATGTTGAGAGTGAATATTGATGTGGACGATGGATTTGTAAACGTTGCGATCGGTGTACTCACCAGGGACCGTAAAAAAGTAAGCTAACTTTGTATGAAACAATGACGAGGTCCTTGGATAAGTGCGTTTCAAATATCACTGGCAGACATCAAGGTGTTTCCGAGATATAGTCATTTATTGTTCCCATTATAAGTCTATTGAGCAAATCGAAAAATGTTCGAAATCATTTTTCTAATGTTGTTTATTGACCCTTTGCTCACGCCTGTACAGCATGTGAAAGATATGTGTGTAGTAGGTTATGGTTGTGAGTTCGAAAAGAAAGAAACGCGTGTACAACATCTAAAACATTAGCAAAAACAAATGCATCTGTCGTTTAAGGTTATAGTTGCCAAAAGAAGAAATGGGCACGAATCAAATGTAAGCCACCTTTGATTTCCAAGTTCAAAACAACATAAATGATGCTTTGAAATGGACAGCAGTCACTAAACGTACAACGAACATCAATATAATGGCACGATCAAATGTAAACATGAACAGTTCCCATTGGTGCCAACCGCTGAGATCACGGCACTTAAATCCCAAGGTGCTAAATTTGATCGTATCTTCAATGATTTTGACATATCAGAATAAAATCAACTGATAATGTTTGGATTGAATAGAGTAACCGGTTTAGATAGATTATATATAACTAACTCAAAAGAGTACTGTAACTGCTATCTCACTGCAGAGAGTCAAGCACCTTCGATAAAAAAGTTCAGAGACGAATTCAAGAGATTGGAATCGCACATGCTGCTAGCATGCACCAAACGCGTAAAAAATTTCATATTAAAAATGCAGACAACGATACTGTTAGCTACAACAATGATGATGATTCCATTGAACAAAAAATATTTTAAACGTTATAGTTACCAACCTCAGTATTTAGTAGCGTATGAACAGCACTTATTACATCTGATTATTTGGCAATAAGTGAGACTTGGATGAATGCTGGTGAACCTGTACAAATACGTAGATGGATTCGAATTGAGGACACAAACGATTCACTCTGGTTGTATAAGATCCGATGCACTCACTAACGCTGGTATCGGTAATATTTTTATGGTTAAAGTGTGGTGAGATTTATACTAGGCATTGTTTAAAATCATCCTAATATTCGATATCTGATATGGCAATGTTGTTGTTCAGTGCGATGATGAAATATTCACCAGCAACTACACCTATCAAAGACAACATGGAGGTGGATACTGATGTGCAAATTATGATATTTGCAGATTTCAATGTAGATGCTATATTAAACTTATGGTTATTGGCTTTGTGAAGAAACGTTTCAATTTAGATTACATGCCCATCGAATCACCTACTACATTCAGTGGCAGTACTACAGATTTGATATTGATTCTAGTCTGTTGACTTTTTTATCATACTTCTCTTATCACAGTCCACTAATTTGTTAGTTGTGAATGAATTATAATTAAGGTTTGGTTAAAAATAACGAGTCTGGTTAAAAAATGATGATTTATTGCAAGTATATTGAACATTTTTTGTCAGAAATTAAAATTTTTAATTTGTGTAGTACAAAATTATTTCTTATTTGCCATGTAGCCACAAGACGTATTTTACGACTTACCTAGCGGCCGTGTCCCAACACAGCCCCGTACAATTTTTTTCTCCTATTGATATTTTTTTCAGTCTTTACAAATAACTTATATTGATATTTTAAGTTGATAAATATATTTATAATTTATTAGGGGTTTGATCTGTTAAATATGCAGATGACTGGAAGTATAAATAAAAGAAAAACACTAAAACAAAGAAAACCGCGGACGTCATTTTAACATGTATTCATTAATATGAGGGAAAATCAAAAAGTAACATTATTTATTGTTTTACGATAACATTGTGGTAGGTGGTGGGAAAAGTGGATATACTTTTTGAACTTGTCGCCTTCCCCTAACATCGGCCTCGGTGGCTCAGTGGCTCGGTGGTTGCGTGATCGCCTCTGATGCCGAAGGACGCGGGTTCGATCCCGGCCGAGGACGACGAGGATTTTTTCAGGGGAGGGGGGGAATCCTGAGATCACGCACTTCCTTCGGAAGGGAAGTAAAGCCGTTGGTTCCGTGTAGTCGTTTGCACGTTCAAGAAACCTTGCTAGGCGAAATTTGCGGCGCCTATAACGCCGTCCTGAAATGACCATAGCAGTTGAAAAGGACGTTCAAACCAAACAAACCAAACCAAACCTTTCCCTAACATTTAAAAGCACCGTGAATGTGCTGACATCTAGTGCAGGCGTGAAATCGCAATCGGCAGGAAGAACAAAGAGCTGTAATTCGTTTTCTTCATGCAAAAGGTCGTCCACTCAAGGAAATTCACAGTGAAATGCATAAATTGTACTGCAACGAATGCAAATTTGCGGGCATGTTGATAAAAGTTTACCGAGGTGAAGTGCGCCCGTGGCTGTAATCGCAGGAAACTGACTTTTATGCGATGGGCATTGAAATACTTGGACCACGATGGGACAAATGTCATAATCGCAATGCCTCATACGTAGACAAATTACCAGAACATTGAAATGTACTTTGTATATTTTGTTTTTTTATCACGTCTGCTCCAGCACCCTTTTGATTTTCCGTCGTATATAGATCCGATTTAAGTATTCAAAATTTTCTGCTCTGTACGAACTTCAATGTTTGAGACGTTAAAATTCATTACGTTTTTCGACAGAGCGTCAACAAGTTTCATCAACCAGTTAGCCAGTGCGCAGTTGTCCATCGCCCAGTTGTCCATTGCCCAGATAGCCAGTGCACAGTAGTCCACCGCCCATTTATCCATCGCTCAGTTGTCCGTCGCCTAGTTGTCCGTCTCCCAGTTGTCCTGTTCCGCTCGTCGGATGTCCACGTTTTAAGCGAACCACAACCCCAATCGATTATGCCTGAGAATTGCATTCTGCGTGATTGCCCTGTGATGTTATTGGACTGGGTTCCATGAGACATGAACTGAACTGTTCCGAATGATTGTACATAGAAAGAATCACTTTGAGATAGCATGCTCTTGCCCCATGCTCTAACTGCCCCACGATTACAAAGCAATCAGATGAAATAAGGATATCCTATGTGAAGCTAATGCACATTTCCGACATGTGACCTAAGCTTGTCTATATACTAAAACTCTTGCGTGTATTTATTTATTTATTTATTTATTTATCTGTAATTCTATCTCCTCCTAGACGGTTTGAGCTACGATTTGAAATTTTCAGGGCAGGCTTATCAATAAAGGACCTGCTCTCTCGCCAAAAATCAACCCCCTTCCCCAATTTCTGGGGTTTTCTTTGTAATTCCCCTCAACGGATGGCGCGGGCGGGCGAAGCCGCGGGTAACAACTAGTGACATTCTAGTATGAAGACCCTCCGGAATTTGATAAACCTTGAAATTTTGCATGCAATTATTTATGATTACGTTTCTTTATTTGAATGTTTTAATGTTTAGTTTGGACGGTATTTGTAGCGCTCATTATTAATTTTTTATATTAATTCGAGTTCGGAATAAAATTAAGGTGCCTGTTACCGTCAATCTTTGGTCTATTTTTACATCCTTGATGATTTACAATGTATTTCAACCACAACAAATGCTGTATCCATGGCCATGCCCATATCTGGACATAAGGTAAGAAGAGATTTTCTTATTCATCTGTCCCTAGCGTCTGTGATAAACGACGGGTACTCCTATGTGGGATTTTATTGGAGAGGTGTGGAGGGTACTGATCCATTAAACTCTGCTTCTATCCGGACCACTATCGATAATACGAGATCTTGCTTATTTATATTCCTCCTCTTGCAGTCTTACCATAAGCTGAAAACGCTGATCACTCTTGAATGATGTCTATCTTGCAAAGTAGAGGGACAAAGATCCGACCCTTACAAAATGTGCATATAGAATACCCAATAATAAGTAGAAATTTTCGAAATATTCAAAATTGGACCGATCATTACGGAGTTTAGCCTATCAATCAGATGATATGAACTGTACTATTCAAACATTATTCCGTATGGCGTTTAAATTTATCAACATAAACCCTAAAGGATTGAGGTAGAATTTAACAACTTAAAAATGACCGACATTTACAAAAATAGTATGAAACAGAACATATATACGGTCAAATATTACCCATTGGTGGTTTGGCTACTTAAACAGAGTTTTTTATAATTTTATGAATTTTCAGAATTAATATACTTCCTACATATATATCCTCTTTTTGTGTTTTCACGTTTTATTCTCATGCACTCACCTATATAGGATAGAACGGGAGAATGACGATAAATGGGTTTTCCAGAGTATCTCGCCTCTGCCTTATAGTAGAAACGCTCCAACATAGGCTTCTTTCTCATCACCGTTTGAGAAATTAATGGCGGGCAACTCGCCAATTCGGCATTATCTTTTTGGCTGTGGTGTTGTCAAATTTTATTCTGTGTTTCCATCTAAAAAATAACTTCTTTAAACAACTATAAGCTTACCGAAATTTAAACGACGAATTCATATGCAAATGAAATGTTTATTACCAGAAAATCTACTATGATGTATCTAATGTATAATCACACAATTTAACTCTGCTCTAGAAGCTCTAGTTAGGATAGAGCAGAAGGAATTGTCTGCAACACGTCTTCAGTGCGAACTCCTAGTGAACTCTTCATTGCACATTTTGTACCTATAGAAGATTTTCGTTTTTGTTTTTATATTGCTTAAAATTATTTCATTCTACTCCAATAAATTTATTATAAAGCCAGTTTGTTCATTTAGATTTCATTTCAAAATTGCTTACTCTTTCTTTACATGCTTTATGAAAACGATGAGTTTTCAATGTGTTTAAGCAACCAAAACTCTGACCACCATTAGCCATCACGTGGAGGAATAACGGTCAATGTTCCATATCAACATTTTCTCCTTTCACACCAAAACCAAGCAAGTAGAAATATATCCCTGAAATCATTCAAGTGCACACTTCGTGCTATTATACAGAGTGGGCATAAATTATTGGTTTTATAAGAAACGTTGAGGTTATACCGTGTGATCCAAAAGTGTGTTACATTTTTTCATGAAACTAATAATTGTTTTGCCGTGACAAATTCTTTAGCCAAACAGTTGTTTACAATTGTTGTGCGTGCCTGGTGATTCTTATGAAAGCATTGAATTGCTGGAAAGTAAATACTGAAAATGTCGTTAACAATGGAAGAATGTAAAAAATGTAAGACACTTTTGGATTACACGGTAGATGTATCTAGAAAAGCTGTCTCTATGCGGTTTTCAATAATGAAACAGAAAATCTTATGGCCGTATTCACCTTCGGATTAAAAGCGCGAGTTGTGAATCTTAGTATTAAACCTTAAGACGTGAACTTAGTCATCCAATAGGTAAACGTTCAAATAATATCTCTCGTCCTAACTCTAATCCTAACCATAACTCTCAGAATAATTCACCCAAATTTTATAGCAGTTATAGTCATATCATCACGAATCAGTCTAACATGATATGAGCTCTTTTTGTCGCAAGCAAAATATCAAGGCAGTGCTCTATCTCTCTCCAAGTGGTATTGAGCATCTCCAGGGTGATAGATGACATGGCTCAGTTGTACGATTTCTGCTATAAGTCTTATCGTTAATATGCTACTACACGAAAATATCGATAGGGATAATGGGGGTAATAAGGTGGCCAAGAGATAGTGCTATCATTCAATCCATTGGGAAATAGTGATAAAATCTCCCGAACATGAAGTCTCCAATAGGGCGGTGCGCTGTCCTGTTGGAAAACACTCTTGACTGATGTTCCTCCATGATTGTAATGAGCAATTTTCTAGCATGTCTAAGTAAGTAGTGTTGCTAACTCTCTGCTCAATGAAGTAGAACAGATCTTATCGCCTTAAGTCGGGATATTGTGCACCACACGTTCAATTTCTCTTCGTCCTGCTTATATTTCGATGTAACACGTGGATTTTCCGAAACCCATATTCTGCATTCATGTCTATTAACCTTGCCATGCACACAGAATGTTGGCTCATCACTAAAATTCTTGGAAAAGAATACATTTTCATTGTCGATTCTGTCAAGCACTGCTATGGCAAATGCAAAACCTCGCGGCTTGTCGTCCTTTTCCAGTTCAATAATGATGTGATTTTTATACAGGTAAAGCTTCAGACAAGTCCGTTTTGTGAAATAAAGCCAAATGAGGTCGGCCGATTTGTCATCTTTGTCAGAATCAAACCGTAGCCCGGCCTTGTAACTCTTCATAGGACCAAACATGAAATTCCAATTAGTTCGTAGGAATGCTTTTTGAATAACGCTCCTTGAAATGCTCCATTCCAAATTTGCGGGAATAGGTGATTTCTCTGGGTTGCGGTAAAGTCTTCTTTAATTTTTGCAAAACTTCCATTCGACCGTGATGGATTAGCTGCGCCCTTCTGATGCAACTTACTCCGTGTTGCTTGAACTTGTTTTAACCAGTGATTTAATGATCCCTTAGGGGTCATTCAAGTATTACGTCACGCTGATTTTTGCTATTTTCATACCCCCCCCCCTCATCACATTTCGGTCCCCCCTTCGGGGTTCCCTTAAACGTGACATCACAATTTTTAACCCCCCCCCCATTCTTCAAAATATTTTAAAGAAATAAACTACTTTATAATTATTATATAGTTTTTATTATATCTAATCAGTTACATCTTTTCTTATTCCCAAGGACATTCTAAATGGGATCTATTGATATTACATTTATATTTTCAATATTTTCAATAATTGGAATTATTTTTTTTTCCTTATCAATGAACTGCTCATCGATCCATTCCCCGTCATATTGATTTTCATTATAGCTAAAATTTCTTCATTTCGTTTTGTCGGAGATGGCCGTATGTTTGGCATAACACGAACTATGCCACAGTTCTTTTGATGATGCCTCAAATAAGTAAGTGAGGCATGATAGGTGCCACACTTGCTACAAATTCTTCTTCTTATTTCATTTGTCAGTGACGGACATGCTATGTCATATGGAGTTTGTCAAGGATTTTTATGTAACTTGTAGAGCAAACCGGGAAGTGAGATTGTATAATTAAAATTTTAATAGATCTTTGATTAAGAGTGAATAGATCCTCTCCATTTGAGAAGATTACAAGGTAATATAAATTGTAATAGTGTTAAGTATCAGTTCATGTCAGCTGCTGTATCTTCCAGCTTTGAGGAGCTCTCCGCCAATCCGGGGATGTTAGATCCTAGTCGGGCTGCGGTGCTGGCTGACGGCGTGGGAGGAAGACGAGATGAGGTAAGTACGTGAGGAATGGCGTCGGACCAATGACAGTTAGCGACGACTTCTTCTGGCACCGCAACTTCAGAGCGCAGCAACCTTTCAAAGTAAGTCAACCGGGACAGGGATACTGTTATAAATAGAATCATTCATTAGCAAGATATCAACACAGGTAATTGAAATAAAATGATTGCTCTAAGAGTTCTATAGCTATTGCTTAAACGATACGACAGAAACCCAATGAAGGAGCTCCTGACTCCAAGCGCGGACATTCGCGCGGGCACCCAACGCAAATTCCAGCTATGTCAGTAATGGGGAAGTTCACTTCGATGGTCTCCAGCGTCCATGGGAGGAAGTGCTTGATGTCTGCTTGGGGAATACGGGCCTCTTACGTATCGAGTATTTCGATGGGAGAAGTCGAGGCCAACAAATCCGTCGTGTCGGTCCCTTTGACTTGAACACATAATTCGAGACTCGGCGGCGTTATACTTTCACCGATGTGCATCGCTTAACTCTACACGGCTGTTTCAGACCACATACGTCGTTCAACCCGTGACCCAGAGAGCCCAGTGCTCTGAGGCGCCCAGATTGGGGCCACTGTGCTACGGAACGCATCACCGTGCTGTGAGACGCACCACCGTGCTACAGGACGCCCATTACCCTCTGAGGCAGGGCCATGGTAGTCCCTTTTGGACTTCGGTTCCAATTCGCACCGTGCTAAGTGACGCCCTTTCCATGCTATGGAAAGGAAAGTACAGAACCATGCTGCGATACAAGGCGGTGGGCAGAGTGTGCTATGGGGAGCACGTTTCCCGTGCATATGGACTTCGAATTTTTTTAATAGGGATTTTCACTGTAGGTCTGTTCACCTGTATTATGACAAGGAAATTTGCACGTGTTGGCAATCACTCCTTGCCGGGCCATCCAGGGCACATGTCGGGCTACGAGGAGCACCGTGCTATGGGATGCCCATTACTCTCTAAGGAGGTGAGCCATCCAGAGGATATGGTGGGCTAGTTGTATTACCGTGCTATGGGACGCCCGTTTACAGCTACAGAAAGCACAGAATTATGCCGCGGTATGAGGCGGCAGGCAGGGCGGGCCATGGTGAGCCCGTTTCCCGTGCATATGGACTTGGAATTTTTTTAATAGGGATTTTCACTGTAGGTCTGTTCACCTGTATTATGGTAAGAAAATAGGCAAGTGTTACTATATATATATTTTATTTTATTTATATAACATTATTTATTTGACAAAATATGTTAGAATGCGCTATCATCGGAGTGTGGTTGTTCGTCCTCCGATGTCTCTTCCCCATCATTTATGGTGGAAGCTCCGTCAGAACGACCCACGTCCTCCGCCAGAGATATATCCAAAAATCGGTTGACCTTGCAGTACGCACTTTGATAGAAACTTGCGTTTCCAGCTTGGTAATGCTGGGCGGCAGTAGATGGGAAATGATTCAGGAACCGGTGAATGAACGACTCCGGCGAACCAGACAGGAGGCTTAGCGAGTTCAGGATTCTTCGGGCATCACGGGCTCTGTTCACTGGTAGCCCATGCTTCGCCTCAAGCAACAGTAGCTGCCGATCGGTCCGTTTCAGCGGTCGCCCTTCCGAATTGAACATTAGAGTCTTCATCTGTTTCCTGGGCGGCTTCTATCTGACTCCTTCCTGATGAAACCATTCTAGAATGTCACCGAGTAATCCCTCCATCACGATCGCACTTGGCTCCCTGCTTTTCGGTTTTGTGATGCTGAACGAGTGCAACTTTCCGTCCGCTCACTGTTTTTGCTATCTGGTACTCTTGAACGGTTAAATTGCATAGGATGTCAGGTCTTTTGCCCTGAATGAGTGTTACGCACGCGGCACAGAAGCCAACGAGAGAGTTCCGCTGTTTTGATCTCAGGATCTCTTTCAACAATAAACTACGCAGAGTGGCCGCCACTTCCGGGCTTCTCATTGCCGCAGAAACGGCATATTTTGCTTTCCTCCTAGTCAAACTCTCCACTGATGGTCTGATAAAGAAGATCTTGCATCTTATCTCCACCCTGGTGAACGGAGTCTCAGCCCCTCAGTTTCAAACATTCCATTAGCTGCTCGGTTTTTAAGCGGAAATTCGGGTCAGACAGACCCTCATTCCTCTGCAGCTGGGCAGCTAAGCACTCCGTGAATGCCGTTATGTACTTCTTAACGGTCTGCAGGCGAATCTTCTGTTCTTCCTCAAACAACTTGATACCATCTTCGATCGAGCATATGTCAAATAGGGGGACCCAGTTGGTAGGTCCACCCCGAGTGGGTTCGATCTTCTGCCCCGCCTTCTCGATGTGATCAGAGTACAAGTCAAAGAAACGTTCTTCGGGCTTGCTCGGTCGAAGGACCTTCCCATTTCGCAGTGTTTTGGTATGGAGCGAAGACGACAAGGGAGGAATAACCAATCCCGATGTGCGTCTAGGTTGGACAGTTTCTTTGGACGAGCTTTCACTCTCATTGTCCACAGATGAGCTTCCACTCTCATCATCGGAACATGCCAAATTATTCAACGTTGGTGACGTTGTTGCCGGCCCTTCAGCCGTACTTTCAGGATCCTTTGCCGGAAAATGTAATACATTATCATCCAAGGCTAATAACGTCAGTACCCTTTTCCGTTCAACGATGAGCCGCCTTCGGCGCTCGGGAGAGTGAATCTTATGTGCTTGAACAAGACGCTGATTCGCTTGTTCGTAATAGCTCGACCTCCATTCGCAACCCTCGATGGGGCATTTTAGCTTTGTTTTCGCTATTTCAGACATTTTAGGACACCAGTTCTTGTTTCGGAATTTCTCTTGACTTACATTGGAACATGCGGCAGCGGGCCTCAAGTGGGAATTACGACCTTTCATTTAGGTTTTTTTCAGTGGGGTAAGTCTTCTCCTTGTAAAAATCGTAAACCGACCGTCATCGGACTGCTGCTGTTTGGTGAACCAGCACGATGACGGGCTAGGGTTAAAAGTTGTTACGTTACCCCAGCCTCGGGCTAGGGGATTATTAAGGTTCCCTGCCAACTCGCACGTGAAAACGGTCAGGATTTAATGGGTTGGATAAGAGAAAAAGGACAGGCACTAGCTGACACGCATTCGTACATAGGGTCATGCATGATGAGTCATCGGTGGGATCGGGTTTTCAGGGTAAGTAAGAAAAGCGTTCTGGGACGCAAAAGGGAGGGCCTGACAAGAAGTTTTCAAGTAGGGTAACAAATGGCTCGTTCATCGTTCAAACTCCCCTGTGGGGGAAACACAGATCAAGGATAATATAAGTAATATTAAACCCTCGTCTCTCCAGTCGCCTCAACGATGCTTCCAATATATATATAGCACCAGACCGTCTACACTTGTTCTGAACAGAAAACTAGGCAGTCACGAGTGCGACTGCCTCCGATTTTGTCATGCCCATGTCGACGCATCATGTCTGGCAATCATTTCCCATCACGGGCAAAACGACAGAAAAAGTAGAAATGTTTATTTTTGGACTGTTGATGTCCGAAATTTTTTCATAGGGAGTACCTCTAAGATAAGCCTATTCAAGATCGAAAGCACGGAACTCTACACTCAAGACGGTGATGTCGGATACAGAGATATGCAAATGGGAAAAAGTTATCAAATTTTTAAGTGAGCCCTGGTCTACTATAACTCTGTTCACCTCTGTGCTTTCTTTCGATCTTTGTTCACTAGCAAACGGACAACTTTTGTTCACAACTCGGCTCCTATGCCACCTATCTGCACGCAACTTGGACGGTTTCCTGGGAGAACACAGCCTGTTAATCGTTCAAATTTTGGCGGATGCACGCCCGTTACTTTCGGAGGTGGGTGCTCATCGTGGGACTTAGTCGAAATTTTGCCTCCTCCACCACGAACGAGCTCTGTTCACTAGCAAACGGACGACTTTTGTTGGCAACTCGGCTCCTATGCCACCTCTCTGCTCGCAACTTGGACGGTTTCCTGGGATCAGGCAGCCCGTCAATCATTCCAATTTTGGTGTCTGTACGTCCGTTAGTTTCGGAGGTGGGTGCTCGAAGTGGGACTTAGTCAAAATTTTGCCTCCACCATGAACAAGCTCTGCTCAGCTACTAGCTAATCAAGAGTCGTCCAAATGGACACAAAACTTGCCCCGCATGTCGGCAGCAGCCAGCTAACGTGTGGCAGCATTGTTCCCACGTCTATTCGGACATTGCCGAAATTTGCAATCATCTCATTGTTCTTGCTGTAGGTGTGTTCACAAGGGTTATTAGGGAAGTATTCGCCAGTAATGGTGATAGGAATCATCGGGCAAGTGATGAGTCTGCCTTGGCTAAGAAAACGACAGAGACCCGTTGTGTTGGACTTAGTTAAAATTTTGGATTGACCAAAAAAAAAATAAATAAGCAAGGCCCCCGATGCTCTCAGCAGTCGAGGGCTGACACTGCATTAGAGAACGAGCCAGGCTCGTTGTGTAAATATCCATGTTGTAGCTTTGTTCATATATAATTTTAAAAATATCTTAAAAATGGACGCGTCCGTCTGTTGCGCCAGGATAAATGACTCGACAAATCCCGCCTCCGCTTCGCGCGACCCGAGGTGGATAAACGACATTAAAGGAAATTAAAGGAAATTAAAGGGTTCTTTGCTCCGTCCGGTGGGCATAAAGAGCCTGATGGATTTACTCTTTACAATTAATCCCCACCAGAACGCCGGCATCCTCAAAAATACGTACTACATATTCCGCCATGACAGGTGATGGATCCGAGTCAACCCTGCCGTGGTGACTGAGGATACGAGTCGATCTAAATGAGCAAAGGCCTTAACTTGGACCTCAACAGCAAGAGTTCGTAAACGCTGTATGCATAATGCCTTCCCTGGTTTTCATATACATGAGCAGGTTCGGGAACGCTACGGGCAAATGCAACCAGCGCTTCACGAACTGACGGACCTTCTTGTCTATCTGATCGGCACTGGTGCGAGCAAGCAGCAAATTCCCCAAGGTGTATAAAATCCTCGGAAGAACTACTGTTCGTAAAAGGTGCATCCGCAGGGAAGGTTTAAACGCTGCCCCTCTGATGGCGTTTAGGAGCTACAATACAGGCTTTATCCATTCTCCGCGAAGATGTTCAAGCTGAGGTAAGTCATATGTTGGCCAGTTTGGAGCGGAAAAATGGTATTTCCGCTCCCCAACTCCAGCGACTGAATACGATAGGTAATACAGCCGTCGGAGTTGATCCCCATCCGAGGTACCTGGTCTTGGAATGGTTCAAAACAAAACAGGTAACACTCGGCGGAAACAACCAATAACCAAAGCGCCAGACTATTGTGGGATAAGAGTAAAAGATCGTCAGTGTAAGCCATCGCTGAAACTGAGGTATCAGACGTAACCTCCAGCCCGGCATCATTGGTGTTGAACTTGGCTAATAAAGGGTCCAACATCAAGTTGAACAGTAACGGTGACAAGGGGTCTCCCTGCTTAATCCCGTAAAGAAGCGGGATTTCAATATCATCTGAACGGCTATTCCAGCTGTAGACCGTAGTCGAATGGTCATACAGGTCGCGCACAAGGTGGACTTAGTGCGCGGGAACGCTGTGATCCTCCAACGACCAAAGTAGCGCCTCATAAGAGACGCTGTCAAAGGCCTTCGCAATGTCCAGCGAGCAGGCGTTGAAGGGACGATGCACACAGGGACAATGGCGCATCAGACCCTGGAGGATGTTACGGCTATCCTCCAAGTTGTTCGAGACGCTGCTATCCTCCAAAAAGCCTGCTTGGAGGGGATGGTAGGGGATTTCAGACTGAAGGCGACTGACAGACGGTACAGCACGGAGGAGATCATAATTGGCCAGAGGTTTCCAGGTACCTCTCATCTGAAAACTTCTTAAAAGTGAAGCAATTGGCATAAGTCGCAGTTAGAAGTGAAACAGGGATTCCCTGAGTTCTGCCTTGCTGCCTTTACAGCAGTCGAGATCTCCACGGCGGTTGGTGGCTCTAGGGTTATCTGGAGGGGATTGTTGCATACCGCACCTCCTACCCTGTGTGGAAATTGCGAGTGTTGCCCAGTGAAGACCGGATCGAAGGTCTTTTGTATGTCTATCAAAGACATAGATATTGCCTCCGTATTTGAATTCTTCAAAAGAGCATCGCAGCAGATGCGTGGACCCATAGCATAAAGCTGTTGGTGTCGCTTATATCTCTCCCTCTTATGCGCTGATCGATTGCGCTGGGAAGAGATTGGATCCAAGGGGACTGACAGCTTTTCTCGGGTCGGCCGATCTGTCATACAGCCTGAAACGTAGCGACAAATAAGAGCTACAATGACAGAAAATTCGGCCCGGACTGTTGATCTTCGGCTATAGTATTCCGGTCAATTGTGACTCCTGCTTCTGAAAGCAGTGCGTCCATGCCATCAACCATCAAGGAAACTTCAGCGGATTTGGCATGACCCGACTACTGGCTAAATTCCCCAGAGGGCGATGCACTATCCCGGTCCCTAAGAAGAACACTCAGGTTCGGGGGTACACTACCCCTAAGGGCTCTTTCATCCGCCACATATGCCCGATAGTCTGGCGAGAGTCATAGTTACTCCTGCCGTTTACCTGTGCTTTAATGAATTTCTTCACTTAGACATTCAGACACTGGGCAAAAATCACATTGCATCAGCACCTGCCTACGGCCAACGCAATGCTTTGTTTTAATTAAACAGTCGGATTCCCCTGGTCCATGCCAGTTCTGAGTCAAACGTCAGCCGGTAAGTGAGCAGCGGGCATTCTGCCACCCTAACCGCGACGTTCCGCGATAACTTCGACGGTCCACGAGCGCCCTTTCCGAGCCACCGTGACAGCACGAAGCACCCACCACACGAGACACCAACACAGTTCCCCATCACAGAAACCACACGGCATGCACCGTGGCTGCAGAAAACGCGCCACTCGATGACCCTTCCAAGACACTTTACAGTCAGTCATTAGATAATTGCTTCTTCTAATCGCGGCCCTGACTGACCCAGCTCTCAGAGCCAATCCTTGTCCCGAAGTTACGGATCTGGCTTGCCGACTTCCCTTACCTACATTGTTCTATCAACTAGAGGCTGTTCACCTAGGAGACCTGCTGTGGATATGGGTATCGTCTGGTGCGAAATCATTTACTCTCCCTCGGATTTTCAAGGGCTGGCAGGAGCGCCACGGGAACAACATCCCTCTCTCCGGGCGAGCCAATTCCAGTGAGTCCTTCCCTTAAAAAGAAAAGACAACCCTTCCCGCGACTCCTGCCGACATGTTCGAGTTCATTTGCGTTACCGCATCGGACCCAAGAGGATCCAATTTTCAAGCTTTGCACCTTCAATATATTTCTAGATGGAGGCATCTCTTCCTCCATGAGGAAAGACGTTCTCCAATGAGACGCAGGGTCTTCCTGGTAAACATGTCAGACCCGCTAGTACAAATTTACCGACCCTCAGACAGGCGTGGCCCCGGGAGAAACCAGGGGCCGCAATGTGCGTTCGAAACGTCGATGTTCAATGTGTCCTGCAATTCACATTACTTCACGTAGTTGGCTGCGTTCTTCATCGACCAACGAGCCGAGTGATCCACCGCTCGGAGTTGTATTATACAAAAATAGGCTCTTTCGTTCACGAGCTGTCCATTGCCGTAGACGCATCTACAAGCCAACATGGACCCTCAAACGACTTAGATTCTGGTCTACATGGATTCCAACCGGCCATGGGAATCCTCTCGGCTTTGGAACTCGTGCCGAGAAATGAAAATAGAAACAGGCAACCCCATTGCCAGACCAGCGCTCAAGACAGCACGTGCCAGAAAGTTTCTCATGGAAGGTAACGACTACAGCTCGCTGTTTTTCCACCAAACGCTTTTCCCTGACATAATTTCAGACATAGGCGCTAGTCAAAATTGGATGGGCTGATAGCAGTCGCCCTTCTCGTGGTGGGAACATTTTCGTGTCCTTCCTAACCGAACGTTGTTTGCAAGTGAAGGCCTTTAAACCTTTTACCCTACCAGTAAGGAATCATTCCCACGAAACGTGAATCTCTCGCAGAAAAAGACAGATGCAACTTTCAGAAACCACATGCGAAAGCCCTTTGCCAACCTTCCATCTGC
Source organism: Rhysida immarginata (assembly GCA_023313115.1). Taxonomy (NCBI): domain Eukaryota; kingdom Metazoa; phylum Arthropoda; class Chilopoda; order Scolopendromorpha; family Scolopendridae; genus Rhysida; species Rhysida immarginata. Next base: position 129,752 of record JAHWFO010024706.1, on the reverse strand, counting down.
GAGCCGGCGCCCTCCTCCTTACAGGAAGGTGCGCTCACGTTATGGGAAATCTGTCAGTCGGTAATCCGAGGCACGGACTTACTTTCGCCGGGCGTTGCGAAAGATATCCGTGTACGGCTAAGCAGACGCAGTCATTGGGATAGGTACCCGTTAAAAAAATAGCGCGGTTTGCGGTCAGCCTTTGAGCTAGCCCTTAAACCAAAATTCATCAGATTGGAAGACCCAGAGACAAGCCCCTATCATGGTCAGGCACCTGCTGACGCAGCCTAACCTGGGAGGTCGCCCCTATCCCTGTGAGGATAGCTGTCAACATGTCAGGTTGGCTGCCGCCAGACCCCTAGCAGAACACTGGCGTCTGGACTCTCAAGATTCTAGCAGCTGACCCTTCCTGACTTCCTGCTACCAGGCATCTAGCAGAATGCATTAGTTCAGAAGTTCAATGAGAATCTTCTAGGATCTATGAGATCGGTTATATATTCAGTAGGAAAAATAAATTTTCAAACAGGCAGCCCGTAACCAGACCAATGCTCGAGCAGGCACCAGAAGGGTTCCCATGACAACAGCCCGCTACCTTTCCACCAGACGCGTTTACTCACCATACGTTCTAGAGTCGTAAACCCTAGTCAAAAGTGGACCGAGCTCAAGCAGTCGCCCTTCCTGTGGGTGGGAACCCTCCAGTGCCCTTCCTTACGGAACGTTGTTGGCAACACGGGTGCCTCAAAACTTGCGAAACCACACTTTACATACCCGGGTGAATCCTAGCATTCGCCCATGGGATGGCTACTTGCCCGTGCAAGTGGACACCACCCGTGAAAGAACAAGAGAGCATAGATCGTAGCGCCTATTCAGTAAGCTAGTCCCAGGAATTATTTATTTTCCACCCCTTTGCACTAATAACGTTCAATACGTTATAATATAGAATCCTGTTACTTTACCTGCCTCAACGATGCTCCCTATATATATATAGCACCGGACCGTCTACACTTGGTCTGAACAGAAGTAGGCAATTCAAAGTGTGGGAATGTGTTTCACGTCCCGGCCGCATAAGAGTGACCAAACGCGGCATGAAATGCGAACGTCCGGTAAACCCTTTTGAAAGTAGCATGTTTATTTTTGGACTGTTGATATTCGAAATTTTTTCATAGGGAGTCTATCTAGGATATTCCTACTCAATATCAAAACACTGGGTCAGATGGCTTCACCCCGAAGAGTTCGGCTGGTCGTTCAGTTATGCGTCGCTCTGTTCACGTTCAAAATTCGAACATGGCAGATTGCGTTAATATTTAGCGGGCATATATAACTCTTCAAGCCACATCCGAGTTTCACGGTATTCTGACAGAGTCAAAATTTCGTTCTGGTCGTGTGATGAACGAGCTTTGTTCATTACTTGGACTTAGGCAAAATTTCGATGATCTCTCTGCTCGAGCTGTGTTTTGTAGCTCTGACAGCGCGACCGACTAGAACCACGGCCGATCGCCGTAATATTTGGCAGCCACTTATACCTTACTAGCCCGCGTCTTTTTACCCCGGTTTCATGTCGATTGGACATAGACAAAATTCGTCTGTGGTCGTGTAACAAACGAGCTCTGTTCTTTACTAGAACAATGACAAACGCGGATATCTGGAGAACCAAAGTACCTACATTCAATGAAATTCTGAGGATATATAAGGGCTACAAGCCTGTTAAATTTGAGCTCAATATAACAAGAGGTTTCCAAGAAACGGGATGAAACGTCTTCTTCAGAACTGGGACAGCCCAGAGCCGAAAGAGCCTTCTGTTGTCTTATGAGCACACAGGACAAATTTTCCCTGATGAGCTTTGCCACGCACATATCCCACTCGGATGAAAACACAAGCCACTCATCCCGTGCTCCGGAGAGCCCAGAGCCGAAAGAGCCAACATAGGCATCTCTTCCCTTAGGTGAACAAGAGGGGCGAGCAATGGGGGCGAAGTGAGGTCGTGATCATTTAAGGAAAGACCAACATAACTATTAGAGGGCATTTGAAATTTATCTCCAAAATTTGATATTGGCTTACAATTCGGATACACCTTGTGGCAGCTATCCACTGGAGTTGCAAAGGAATCTCTTGAAGCACCTCCTTGGGAAGCTCGGTGCAGCTCAGAACACGTTGTGTACGTGTATCGGCCCTCTTCCCTGGCTGCCTTTGTCGTGAGGTCTCTGGATCGGCCGTCTCCACTATTCGTCCTCAGCATGAATCTAGGCTTCCAATGGCGGACACTTTCGTCTTAATAAAGGAAGGAACATATGAAATTTTATCTAAGTTAATTTCCTTACTTTTCCTTCTCTTCAGTCCGCAGCTTCTATTCCTTCTGTACGATTCCAGGCTGCTCCTTGCCTTGTTTGGTGTGTCCCCTCTGGTCCTGAACTGCTCCCGGTGGTGATCACTTGCTCTCTATCTCTTGTGGCTGGCAATCTGCCTTTTATTTCCCTTTGGTGGATTTTGGGACAATTCTGCACGTAGCATCCACCAATGGATTCTTTGTTCGGCAGGTCTATTATGGATCGGGTAACAGCTTCTCTCTTCTTTTTGTTTGTTTTTGTAAAATCCTCGGAGATTTTATTTTCACTTGCTCTTCCCTTTTGAACAGCGTCGAAAACGGTCGCGGTCTTTCTGTCTTCTGCTTCTCTTTCTTCTGTTTTTTTGTAACATCACAAGAAGATTTATTAGTTTTTCTTTTCTTAACTACATTTACCTCTAAATCTTTTGTTTGAGTTCCTTCCGACGGATTTTTCTCCACTTGTTTAGAAAAACGTTCAACTAACTATTTACATCGGTGCAAATTCTTCTCTGGTTCCCAAGTAGGCTTTTCATATCCTACCCATTTCACCAAGAATTTCCGATTAGGCGCATTACCTTTTACGTCAATTAGTTTTTCTACTCGGTAAACATCAGGAAAAGTCTTTTCGTTTACTCTCGAGTATTTCGATGGGAGAAATCGAGGCCAACAAATCCTTTGTATTCTCCAGGGCGGGGACCTTGCATGTCACACTCTTTGTAGGCCCAGACGATTCAACTGACATCATGTCAATCCCTATGCCTTGCACACATAAGTCGAGCAATGGGGGTGAAGTGAGGTCGTGATCATTTAAGGAAAGACCAACATAACTATTAGAGAGCGTTTGAAATTTATCTCCAAAATTTGATATTGGCTTACAGTTCGGATACACCTCGTGGCAGCTATGGCCTGGAGCACTTCGAGTTTGGAAGGAACGTCTTGAATTACCTCGTTGGGAAGCTCGATGCAGCTCCGAACGCGTCGTGTACGTGTATCGGCCCCTCTTCCCTGGATGCCTTCGTAGCGAGGTCTTTGGGTCAGCCGTCTCCGCTATTCGTCCTCGGCATGAGTCTCGGCCTCCATTGGCAGACACTTTCGTCTTAATAAAGGAAGGAATATATGAAATTTTATCTTTCTTTTCCTTGTCTTCAGTCCGCAGCTTCTATCCCTTATGTAGGATTCCAGGCCGCTCCTTGCATCGTTTGGTGTGTCTCCTCTGGTCCTGAACTGCTGCCGGTGGCATCACTTGCTCTCTATCTCTTTTTGCTCGAGATCCGCCTTTTATTTCCCTTTGGTGGATTCTGGGCCGATTCTGCGCGTAGCATCCACCAATGGTCTTTCTTCTCCTGCTTCTCTCTTTTTATGGCGGGTCTATTTTGGCTCGGGGTAACAGCTTCTCTCTTCTCTTTCTTTTTTTGTGTAAAATCCTCAGAGATTTTATTTTCACTTGCTCTTTCCTTTCGAGGATTTGACAGTGTTTCATTGAATTCAGCAAATAATGGATTTTCCTTTAATAAAGTGTTCTTCAAAATGCTGTTTACAAAAACAGATGGATAATTTCCATTATCTTCTGCTATGTTGAGTCCATTCTGGGAAATAGGCACTGGAGAAGGTAAAAAGCGACTTAGCATTATTCTCAATAATGAGCTTCGGAACGGCGAACAACATTGCTGATCTGCAGATTTTACAATCTGTAAAAAATACTGACTGCTGCGTATATTGGTGTTGTGCCAGTTCAATGATTTTTTTGGTTGCATTGATTTTTTGATTTCTGAATAATCAGGATTTATGAATTTGCTTACAACTGGATACTTATCAATTGTAATATCAGACCAAATTTCTGCAATAGTTTCTCCTGCATGTGCTAAATTTTTTTTCTTATCAGTGTCAATCTTTCTTCCTTGATTATCTAAATGAGTTTCATAGTGATCATGTGGAAGAATCACTCCAGCCAATTCTTTACTAAATGGTGCCATTCGTCTCTCAAACCTTTTAAAAGCACTTCTTCCTGGCGCATTACAGGCGATGTATAGAGCATCCAGATTGTTGCGAACGAAGTGGTAGATACCTGATTCAATCACGTGAATGTATCGTGGATTCTCATCTGGACCACCATCAACTGTGAAAATAGCAATTTGTTTTACTTGCTTTTGATGATCAGATGAAATTCTTATCAAGTTCTCAAATTCGGGAAGGTCGAAAAGTCTGTTCACATCTAAAACATGAAAATAAGCTGTTGACGAACAATGTTTAGCAGAAACAATTGCCACATACGTAGGACCAGAGTAGGTAACTGCTTTCTGACATCCTAATCCGCCTTCATTAATAATTATTCCAGCATAAACTGATGGTATTAATTTCATAGGAAGGAGAAACAACCCAGTCATGATCAGGCAATACAGTAATACGTAGATAAATTGTACCATCCATCTTCAAGTGTTTACAAGTGCTTGGAGTTCTATCTTCTGCTGGCGAATTTCGAGTATAAAGATGATAAAATTTAAATACAGGTCGGTATACAAATGTAAACGTGTGTAAATATCAGTATAGGCCTACACGTGTGTAAATTTGTGTAAATAGGTGTAAATTGCTGTATAGACGTGTGTAAATTTGTGTACCTGTGTCTATTAATATGTAAATATGCTATACAGATGTGTACAAAACTGTAAACTTATGTAAATAGTTGTATAGACGTATGTAAACCTGTTATACCCGTATGTACACGTGTATATATCGTGCATATAAGTGTGTGTGAATTTATGTGCATATTTGTGTAAGCTTATGTAAATAAGCTGTACAGATGCGTAAATTGTCTATACACGTGTGTAAATTTTGAACATATATGTATAAATGTGTATAAACTTGTGTAAATCTGTATAAATGTGTGTAAACCTGTGTAAGTAGGTGTATACACGTGTGTAAATTTTTGTACGTGTGTGTTTAAATGTGTGTAAGGTTGCGTAAATGTTCTATAGAGATGTGTACAAAAGTGTAAATTTGTGTAAATAGGTGTATACCCGTGTGTAAACTTGTGTGAATAGGTATATACCCGTGTGTAAACGTGTGTATATTGTGTATACACGTGTATAAATTAGTGTAAATATGATTATATAAATGTGTAAGTAGCTGTGTAAATATATAAATATGTATGTAAAAATCTGTAAAATATATACATATGCGTATAGTAAAATTCCGTTAATGAGTCTTAAGTCTTGTACAGTCGAATCAATTGACCCGAGAATGGCGACTCTGGAATTCGTGTCAAACAACTCTTACTGACATCTGTGTCCAATGACTCTCTTAAATGGGTCGTATTGCAAGAATCATAAGACTCTCACAAGCGGGTCATATTAACTGCATGTTGCTGTGAGTGTCGAATTGAAGTTATTTCTTACAGATTTTTTATTGTCGCAACAGCAAACGTAGCATCCACATATTGTTTGTGGCATTCATTCTGTGATTTAATAAGTTTTACTGGTGCAGTTGTGATATGCCTTCTCTCTTCAAATGAATCTGCTCTACGTGGAATGAGCCGCAGATATACACCACTTCCACTAATATTAAAACCATAATCAATCTTGATTGATTCAGTTAGTTCATCTAAAGTTCTTATACTTCTAATAGCTTCAGTGCGACGTTTGTCATCAGCAGCACTCCCGTACGTTGCTATATCTACTATGGTTTTTAATAGTTCTGGGTGATCTTTTTCTAAAGAAGGCTAGCCCCCTGTTTCTCTTAAATGTAGCTCTTTTTTTGAGATCCAAGTTTTTTGAACATATTTCTTCTAACTTTTTTTTTCGATTTTGTCTATATTTGCTGGATCTGTCTTGACTCTTCTTCTTTGCTGCCAGCTTCTATTCCGCTTGTTTTAATTCCAGTATCTTTTTCTTCAGTTCTTCATACTGCTTTGCTGATAATAAATTAGCGCTATTTCTGACATTAAGTCCTATAAGTTCTTGTCTTATGATGTCAATTTTATTCTGCAATGCTGTTTGGGCTGGAGTAGCATAATGTTTTTTGTGTTGTATCTTTTGATTTCCGATTTCTATCTATTGGTCTGAAGAACTATTAATACATATTTCTTCTTTTGTTGTTTTATTTGTAGATTATGTAGCTTTATTGTTTTCGTTTGTCAATTCAAAAGCTCTCTGTTATTTGTTAGCTTTTTTTTTCTGAAGCCTAAAATAAAAAATGCATTTTTTCCTGATTACATTTCGGGTTGACAATAAATATCCTTATTTTTAAATTGTTCATTAAAAGAAGCCTAAAGCCTATACTTTGCAAAAAATTTTAAATTCAATTTCTCCTTTTTCAATGAATTTTCTTTCTCCCAGTTCCTTTCATATGCATCTATATATTAATAATAGGGACAACTGGGATCAATTGCAACAACATAGTTTTATTATTAAGTACCGAAAGGTGCTTTATGCTATCAGTGTGGGGAAACGTGTCTGTCTGTCCGTCTATCTGTCTGTAACTCAAACTCCTCCGAGGTTATGAAAGATTTTCAAAATCTGTTTCCGTCAGTCGATGAATATGGTTCATGGCACGAAGCATTTACAAATATTATCTAAATCGGTTCATTGGCACGTGCACAAATGGTACCTCTATTTTCCCGCCCAGCAATTTTCAATGGGAAGAAATATTGAGTAGTATATCAAACAAATCGTAATGACGAGATAGATGCGGTTATTCATTACTGTTTTCGTCAGTCGATGAATTTGGTATATGCCATGAAAAAATCATAAATTTTATCTAAATCGGTTTATTAGCACGTCTACAAATGGTACCATCACGACCCCGCCTAGCAATTTTCAATGGACAGATACACTATATGATAAAAAATATCCGGACACCCCTCACAGATCATCGATTGGCCCAATGTCACATGATAATGACTTGCACATCATTTAAATAGCTTCCCACACCTTCAGACACAACTCTGCTTGGACATTGGCAAGAATGGGTCGTTCGGCAGAGCTCAGTGAGTTCCAACGTGGAACCATCGTTGGATGTCACCTATGCGGCAAGTCTGTGCGTGACATTTCCAGCCTTCTTCAGATACCCAAGTCAACAGTAGGCGATATCATTATGAAATGGAAGACCCGGGGATCAACAACAGTTCAACAACGAACCAGTAGACCCAAGAAACTAACGGACAGAGATCGTCGAGTGCTTCGTCGTGTCACCCGCAGCAACCGGAAGTCCTCGGCGGAAAAAATTGCCACAGAGTTTCGAAACGCCTCTGCAAATGATGCCAGTACCATGACAATTCGTCGGGAACTGCACACGATGGGATTCCATGGCCGTGCTGCTGCCCACAAGCCCCACATCAGCAGGGTCAACGCCAAGCGATGTCTGGAGTGGTGAAAAGCTCACAGAAACTGGACAATGGACCAATGGAAACGTGTAATGTGGACAGACGAATCTCGCTACACACTCTGGCAATCCGATGGACGAGTTTAGGTTTGGCGCATACCTGGAGAACGCTTCTTACCTGAGTGCACAGAGCCCACATTCAAGTTCGGAGGAGGAGGAGTCAGGGTGTGGGGCTCATTTTCATGGTACGGACTGGGCCAGCTCGTTCCTGTGCAAGGAATCATGAACTCCGACCGTTATCTGAATGTTTTGGACAACTGTGCACTTCCAACGTTGTGGCAATTTTTCGGAAACGGGCCATTTCTCTACCAGCACGACAATGCTCCGTGCCACAAAGCGAGGCGTGTACAGCAGTGGTTTGCGGACTCAGGGGTCGAAGAAATGGGTTGGCCGGCACAAAGTCCCGACCTCAATCCTATAGAGAGTATGTGGGATGAATTGGAAAGACGCTTGTGGGCCAGATCACATCGGCCAACTTCTGTACCTGAACTGATTCTCGCTCTTCGGGAGAAATGGAGGAACATTCCGGAAAGTACCTACCAACATTTGGTGGAAAGTCTTCCCCGAAGGGTGGAAGCTGTGATTCGGGCAAAGGGATGTGCAACGCCCTATTGATTTCCATGAAATCGTGGCTAGAGCGCAAACGTGCATGTGTCCGGATATTTGTGATCATATAGTGTATATTAAGTAATATGTCAAACAAATCTTAATGACGAGATACAAGCGAATATAAATTACTATTTCGGCCAATAAATATGGTTCAGGAAATGAACCATTTGGAAAATTGTTGCAATCGAAACATTGGCACGTGCACTAATGGTACAATTATGACACCTTCAAAAATTTTCAATGATAAGATATGGCATGTAATATATCAAACAAATTGTGATGATCTATTATAAATGAATATCACGTAAAAGTAATGATAGTCCAAATTGGTTTCAAGGAACCTGGTTTAGTGGAACCATTCTGGTTTACTGGAACCATTATGGTTCATTGGAACTTTCAATACCAAAATATGGCATGTAATAAATAGGGTTCGATGACTAACCTCTGAGGTGGGTGAGAGCTAAGGTTCGGAACCGAAAATAAAAGAATGCAACCTGATATTACTGTAATCTTGATCAAACTAATTTATTATCCTAGGATACATACATTGTAACATAATATTCTTTACTTCTACCATGGTATCGCTAAAGGGCCCCATCTAACATGCAAAGTGTATTAACTTTAATCTTAATGCTAAGATATTTTCCGCTCATTTCAACAACCAACCGGCACACTTGCCTATATAAATAGGATCAACAGCCAATATCAATGTTCAGTTGAGGCAGTAACGACAGTATGACAGTGAACTATAGGAATACTGAACCATTTACACTCCCGAATCAAATATTCCAAACTCTTACACCTGAAAGTGCAACGTCCCTCCTTTAATTACCTCAAAAAGGGGGAAGGAACAGTGACCCCTCTTGGCAAGTGTAAATAATAGTTACCTATATCCCACTGGCAGCGCTGAACACCGCGTTTAAACATATGTTATTACGCATGGGTGTGCGCTCCCGGTTCATCAGCCAAGACTATATGTCGAATTACACTTATGGACCTCAAAACTATATTAGCTGCTGCCCAATTGCACTAGCAAGGTGCTTAATAAGATATGGTATTATTCACTAAATAATCTATCTTAAACAGCAGTTGAAGACATTAAATTGTCTCTCTAAACACACATAACAAGGTCCGTGGGCGTTTTCTAACATCTGTTACGTAGTAATCAGGGCTCCGGGGTAATCGATGATCGATTCATGATACAGTTTTTCGCGAGGGTGCGTGGGTTTTACTCAATAAATTGCAACACACTCACCAGGTATTCCATATTTTACCATTTTACAATGAAACATGATGATTCCTCAGGTCCCAAACCTACAGTCCTTCCTTCCATCGCTAAGGTCGAGCGTTCAAAGACTGCGCTGTTTGCCGATGTAGCCGGGCTCCATCATGGGTCCAAGTCCGCTGCTCGTCTCACTCAGTCAGTGACGGCCAGACGTTAACTCATGTTGGAAAATACAAGTTTAGCAAATATGAAAAGTAGAATCAAAATTAAAGAATTTTCCTTAGCACATATTTACTTAGAGTCGTTTTAGACGAATTACAACCTTGACAAGCTTATTGCAATTTCTCAGAGACGAGTCTCATAATTGGAACAGACTAAATTTTCTTGTAGAGAAACAATGTTTTTTTTCTTTCCACAATAGCATAAAAACTTCTTCCTTTTCGTCATCATATTTTCAAAACGAACTCAGTATTTCCTAAGCTTAATACAATATGTCTCCTCTCAACAAGGAGGAAAAAAGGAATCTCTTCACATTTTTTTTCAACAAACGAGAGGGCCATCATTCAAAAGCTCATCACTTTTTCGCCGAAAACGATCGCAAATATCCTCCGCTGAGCTATATTCGTGGAAAACTACTCAACAATACAGCTCCAAGAGAGGAACATTGACGATCGTTCACGGCATCCTACACTCTCCACTTAATAATAATAAAAACACACTCATTCATATTTTCACCGCATCACAAACAATAACCATTCATACAACAACAAAACACCCATTATAAAACGCACAACTCAAAACTAACGATTTCAATTAGATAATGAACATTTTAATTTCTACGAGACTTATCCCTATTATCCTGCCGTCAGACACACGTGACTAACCTATAACGGAACGTCACATACGCCCAACGACAGGACTCGAACATACCTCCTCAAAGTTCATGTTCGAGAAACACAAAACTTTACAATTAACAAGATAAAAAGAAAAAAAAATTACATTTACCTTTTACATCAGTTTCACCCTAAATACGAACACCAACATCATAACGATACAGGTTCGGTAACCCATGCCTTCCGTAAGTATACATACAAACAGCCAACACTCATATACAAAACAATTAAAAAAAAACTCCCATTTGCATACATAAACATACATCAAACACAATTTCTTGACTGCGCATTTGTCTTTTCAGGTGTTCAATATCCACACCTCTTCCCAATCATCCATACCCTTATCACCTTGCTTATACACAATCAAATATTCAATAACAAAATCTTACATTTCACTATATATCACCCTATATAGCACTCCTAGATTCTACATTTCCCAGCAATTTCTTAGTCACAATCGCTTCGCAAGAAGTCATTGACTTTCTCCTAACCATAGGCAAGCGCCCTAGCTAAGGCTCCCGCTGCCGCCCGTTCGCGCGGTGAAAGGCCCATCCCGCACGCTGCCATAAATTCCCTCATTCCCCTACTGGACCCCGTTTTCTTACAATGATCAATATCCCTATTTTCGCGTTCTCCCTCCCTCTTATTTCTAGCGCGATGCTTTACCCCACCCCGAGCTTTTCTCTTCCTCACTGTTTCGTGTCCGTCCTCGCCCTTCTGCCTCACATTGTCGCTATCACCCACCACTGGTAACTTCCTTTCGATTTCATTACTCCTCTCCCTGTCCAAATTATCACAGGCCTTAATGTCTTCCATCATCATCACAGTACAACTAAGCTCCGCTGGTAGACCCTTCTTACTCGCCCATCGTGCGTGATGCTCCTTTATACCTACCAACGGAGTACTTCTTGGCCTAAAATTCCTCCCAGTTAATTCCTTATACACTGGCTCAGGACGTTGCTCATTAATCACTCGGGGTGCCCTCTTTATAGACCCTAGAACCATATCTCCAACAGTCATATCTTCCTCCCCAACCTCTGGTTCCTCCTCCAGGTGTAACCCCTCCCAAGAGTTAACCACCTGCTGTCCCGGCATATCATTCACCATCTTACTTATGTACGCCTCTTCCTCCCTTATATCATCGCCACTTATGTTAGCATAATTAACCTCCTCCTCTATCACAATGGTCTCACCAGAGCTTGCTGCCATCCCCTGATCCTCCAATTCGGGATCCTCCAGAAGTCTTAACTCCATCGATGGAGTTTGCTGATAGGTCTCCAGTGCGGCCTCCTGAAGGGAATAACCTGTACTCATATCAGGACCCACTGGCAAGCCTACATTAGCGTGCCCAGCAAACGGCAACGAGACCGGGATGCTAACTTCCCCATACATCCCCTGGTACATTTCATCAGGCATTGCTCCGGTTTGAATTACCTGCCAGCCCTCACTTGCAGCAGGGACACCACCTAGACCTTCGACTGAAAATTGCGCTGGTTTACGAACGTTATCCTCGGCCTTTGGCTGCGCGATAATTCCATCTCTTTTGAGCGTTTTGCCTGTGCCTTTAAACCAGTCTTTCTGCCAGGGCTTCCATATCTGCCCTGCCCTCACCCATTTCACATCACTGAAACGGAGACCCATTATTTTGACCCAACCTGTCTCATCAGTAGCTTGTACCCTGAACAAAGCAAAGAAGGCTAAGTACAGCCTCATAGCTCTCCTGGGTCGAAACAGTGCCCTCAGCATCGACAATAAGATGCTATTGTACAAGACGATGATTCGGACCATCCTCCTGTATGGCATGACTGCGTGGGCAACCATATGTAAAAGTAGATGGAGTGAACTCCAGTCGTTCCAGAACGTTACCCTGATGACCATCGCCCAGCTTGGCAGAAGGACTGTGAAAAACCAATCCATACACTCGGATCTGAACATGACTCACCCTGGTGAGTGTGTGCAAGATCTCCTGATGAACATGGTGCAGACGATGAGGAGCCATGACAATAACCTTCAGAAGATTGTGGCGACGCACTAGGTGCCTGCAGTTCAAGACTAACTACAACAGGCTAGCACAAAAAGTCAGCGAACAGATGAAAGATCTACAAATTCAAAGGTGGTGCAGCAAAAGCAAGATTCTGTCAGTCCAGGACAATTCACTCTTGTGTACAGTCAGGGCCCTCAAGAAAAAGAAGGCTACCGATCTACCTCTGCTTTCGGAAGATGGGAATTATGTTAGCAGTCCCCAAGAAAAGGCCCAAGTAATCCTAAACTCACTGAAGAGTCAATTCACCACCCCCTTTGAAGATAAACTGGCTGGTATTAAGAACACATGTCTAGTTAAAGATGGCTGCATAAAGTATAATCTCATCGATCGTGTACATAACCCTCTCCATGTCATTGACAACGCCGAGGTATCGGACATCATTAAGTGAGTAAAGAGTAACAGGGCTCCTGGTCTAGACTCCATCACTAATGGTGCTCTCAAGAATTTGCCTCCTAAGGTAATCTGCACTGTTGCTAAGAGTTTAAACGACTGCTGGAACCATGGTTAATTCCCCGATGCCTGGAAAAACTCAGTCATCCTCTCTATACCTAAGCCTGGCCTTAATCCTGCTCTTCTTGTCAGCTACAGGCCCGTCAGCTTATTGCCTAACCTTTCTAAGTTCTTCGAACGCACAATACTGAAGAGGTTCAATGACTTTTGCGAATGAAATAATCTAATTCGCAAGGAGCAATTTTGCTTCCGTTCGAATCACTCCTGCCAGCTCCAGATTTGGAGGCTGGTTGAAGACTTGAGCATTCCTCTCAATTATTCGATGTACGGCGGAATTGTTTTTCTTGATGTCTATAAAGCCTTTGACGAAGTAAGGCACAACGGTCTCATCTTTAAAATGATAAATTGTGGTTTCCCTGACAAGCTGATTGCCTTGGTTCGCTTCTTCTTGTCGCATAGATCCTATCGTGTCAGGGATGGTAACTCCTTGTCTGACCCCTGTGACGTCAACGCCGGTGTTCCTAAGGGTTCAGTCCTGGGCCTGGCGTTGTTCAGTTTTTTCATTCACGACTAGCCGGAATTCGCAAAGTGTAATCTGTATTTATTCGCTGATGATGCGGAGATTATGACTTGCGCGAGGAATCCCACACACGTCATCAGTCACTTACAAAAGGTTTGCACCAGTGCGAAAAATGGTTTGACACATGGAGGCTGAAGCTCAACGTTGACAAACGTAAAGCTATGTTCATTATACGTAAACGCAAGAATCCTCCAGGGACCCTCGCCTTATATGGCAGGAATCTGGATTGGGTAGTTACAAATACCTGGGCATAAAGATTGAAACCGTTTTATGATTTCTTTAAATAAAATAAATTTTTCTGGGTAAATATTTTAACTCTCGGATTTTTTACATCAGAAAAATGCTTAAATTATCGATGATAAAGATTACAAATACCGATACTTACGTTTGCCCCAAACATTGCCAGTGTTGATTTCTTTTTCGTGTGATATTCGATAACTCTGTCAATTTTGCATTCAATTTGGTTTCAAAATCGGCTTCAAGTTTGCTTGAGTTCCAGAATTCAATCGCAATTTTCTGTAATTCTCATGCTTTCTTGTTTGGAAATGCTTCTATATATCTTGAATATAAATTTTGGAAACTTTTGTTTTTATCCAATATGTATTTTTCTTTATTGAAACCACAATGTAGGAAAGTAATGAACTGACGTTTATATAAGAAGAGGTTTATAAAAGAAAGAGGTTTATAAAAGAAGAGGGAAATGATGTTATCTGTGACCTTAAAAGAATGGTCACCATTTATTTGGTGCTAAACAAGTACAGAAAAAATGCCCCTCCAAGCGGCTTTTATAGGATAAACATAAACATATGGACTCCACATTCCTACACTCTGGACTACGTTAAGGTGATCGTGGTGTGACACAGTATTTGACCCCCTCCCTCATCCTCATCACAAATCGTCACAGAATGGCAACCCCCCGCCCTTCCCTAGGACGTGGCATAATACTTGAATGCCCCCTTATCAGGCAGGTTTTCACAGTAACTTTGTTGAATTTTAATCTGAGTTTTTAATGCTTTCCGTTTGGGAGTCGCCATTTTGATTATGGTATGTAATGTATAATATTTAGAACTATGATAGTGGAATAGTGAGTAACTAAAAAGAATGACACTGTCTATATATTCTAGGAATAATTTTATTAATAAAGAAAGTAAAGAAAATTTGAATTGTTGCCCATTAACACGTGGGCAACTTAAATGTATTAAAGCAAAACAAGTAAACTATGTAATTAAAAAAAAGTAAACAATTATTTGTTTACTCGCACAAGAAATAATTTCAATGAAGCATATTCAACATCACTAAAGAAATTAAATGTACTTTATAGCCTGAAAGGCATTATGTACAAAATAAGTAGGAATGCTAATATTCAAACCGCGATGCACAGCTATGGTTTTAGATGACAGAAGTTATATTATAACTGACCAAGTTACAGGCATGAAACCCAGCATTCCGGAACAACAATCCAGATGTAATCTGTAACATTCAATGCCTGGCGCAATTGGCACCACAATGGAAGATGGCTACACACCAGCGTTTAGAAATTCCTTTAGATGAGGGTTCTGCAAAGAAGCATCAAAATACTTGCAATTAAAAATGCAAAGTTTAAACGGTTAGGGCGAGAGCTTTTAACAATTAATAAAATATGCAGTCGTGTTAGGACGAGAAAGCGAAATGAAGAGAGATAAAAGTAAGCTCACTTTATTTTCTGTAGGCCACTCCAATACCCTCATGAACGAATGCAATATTGTTCTATCGCATCACTAACATCACTAGGGCGAATGGGGATAATTGTGGAATCCAACTTTTCCAGCACGATTATTAAACTGTCCTCTCGAGACAAAGTCTCCATGAGTACCAGGCAATGGACGATAAGATGAGTGGTTGGCTGAAGCAGGAAGTGGAAGTTACCAATCAACACTGCAAAGAACGATACTGTCAACTCCATTTAGCAGCACCAGGTTCGGCTGCACCATGACCCATTCTCAATTCGGAGGTAGCAGTTAATTGTGAAACATTTAATGAAATATTCGACGCATTCCTCTGAGGCAGAAGAGAATTTATGTTCTCATAAATAGAATGGTCCACACTGCTCATACAAGTCATGTCTTTAGTAACGTTCTCGGGCTGGAGAGTCGATCTATTTACGATCACAGAATCACAGATAACATCTTGCTCTTTGAAATTCCACTTAGTTCTCTCCCGAGCTCTCTCTCTTGTCCCATCAAATACAATGCCACCCTTGCGCTTTCTGTTTCCACGTTTATGACACTTGCAATTGTTGCCTTTCTTAGACCAGGAAAACTATTACCATGCCACTATCACAATCTCTTTTGGCATGAGCTCCTCAGCCTTCCATTGACGATGCCGATGCTTCATTATCACGTGATTATGTGACATCCTCTCTCCCTACGTTATAACGAATAATCTTTCTTATGTAGTCTAAATTTCAGCAAATATCGCAAAAATCTAATCTTAGTATTCTCTCTGGTTTTTCCTTTCTCGCTACCGCGCTGTTCATGCTATTAACTACATGGGGCTTTTTTCTTTGCACCTGTAAGCACTTAGGCACAACCCTACGTGAGCAATTAAACCGCTTTAGTGTACCACTTTTTTCCATAATTAAAGAATTTATATGATTTTATTGTTCTACCACTTGATGGCCACTCCTGTGCTTAGGGTTCCTTTCTGCAACATTTTGCTGAGTAAACCCTTTATTAAACAGCTGCCTGCGTGAAGAGCAAGTACTAAGATCCTTGATTGGATGACTCGTTTCTGTAGGCTGTGCTTCCTAGTGTGCATTAAGTGTCTATCACTAGAGCTAACCCCCGGCCCCCCCCCCCATCTTACAGTGTCCTTTGCAGTTCCTCGATCGTTCATAAACCTTACTTCGATTGGCTAAATGAGGGCTATCCCTTTGTCCCCTTTTATCCTTTCCCCTAGAAGTCGGCATATTTGTGAAACTAAAATGCCTGTAAAGACGATTTTTGCCTAATTTATGATGTTGTTTTTAATTTTTTCTATCACCATTCAAAAACAAAGTCGTTTGCTTATGTTTACACAAGGCTGATGCTGGGTACGATTGTTTGTTTTGCACATTTTCTACTATTAGCATAGGTTCCTTTGTATGAGAATCATTTGAAAACAAGGAAATTAAAGGAGTATAGGTTTAATTGATACCTCTCCTCCTAATCCTTGGATTGTAGTTTCATACTTTGTACCTTTTGGTGGACGATATAACTTTCCAGTTTGTTTACATATATTTGTACAAGTATCTGCCTCTCTGCGATCAATAACATATTGGTTATTACTCATTACATTACTCGATCATATGTAAAACATAGGATTCCTAGCCTTGGCTGCCTGTATGCTCTGATGAGTAGTACTGAGGCGTTCCAATAAAAATTCCAATCTGATCAGTCTCTCTTTTAAATTATGAAGATTATCCAAAATGCTCTTAAAAAATCCTTCATTATCTCTTTGACTGCTATTGCTGTAGTGCCTTTCTAACCCCTTGTCTGCTTGGACTTCGGCTACTGTCGCGTATAAATTATGAACTGTAGTGGAAGCAAGCAATGAACGGGACACAGTGAAAATGGTAGGTAAAGTATGTCGGTTTAATTAAAGAAAAAGAATACACTAAAGCTAGTGTATAATGCTAGCTGTTCGGAAAGGACAGACTTCCTACAGAGTTACACAGCCATGGGTCTGAGGAATGGCTTCAAAAAAATAATTAAAGTAGAAGAACCCTTTACTTATATCTATATATAAAGCAACAACAATAACTATCCTCGCCTGGTTACAAAAATCATGCTCCCCTTTGGGGCCCAAGAAATCAACGTACATCCACTCACAATAAACGTAATTAATAGGAACAATGATTTCTTAGGCCCCTGGGATAAGAATATTCACAGGGGGGCGGACAACTTCCAAAAACTCTCGAAAACAAGCAACGGTTTGTCTCAATGCAACAGAAAAACTTCTGGTCTATCCCGAAAATGAATCACAAATCTGACATGGGCCTCTGCTCACCAACGATAAGCCAATATCCAAACACTAAGAAAACGGCGACGCATGGGCGTTTATTATTAATTGAAGGTCTGAACCCTATAAAGATGAAGAAACGAGAGCAGGCTGTATAAACCAGTTATTTGCAATTTGCGCTCCCTCTGTCATATAGGGAGCCTGGCTGAATTAATGCAATTTGACTAGGGTAATACTTAGAGTCATACTTAGAGTAATACATAAGCTCACATAAATATGTATAATACCTTGTAAAAAAAATATAAATAGGCAGCACCCAAATCTTCAGGTAAACTGGTGGTGAGCCCCCATGGCATAACATGGAGATAAAAATATTTGTCACGTGGATTTGCAGAGTAATTTGACAAGAGACAGAGAACGATAAAATGAAGAAATAAAAACTTTTATTTCAAAGCTTTATTTTCAAAGATTTTATAAAGTTTAACCCAGCGTCACTCGCGCCAAATTTTATAACAGCACTACCCGCGCTGCGGTGTTTACACCGCACTTTTTAAAAGTGATTTTATTTGATAAAAAAAAGAACTTAGTGAGATAAAATAACATAAACTGTTATTTATTATACTTTTATAAATTCCTTTATGCCAAAATTCTTCATTCATCATCATAAATAATCATTACTAATTCATCATCGCGGAGAATGCGTCACTCGCGCCAAATTTTATAACAGTACTACCCGCGCTGCGGAGTTTACACCGCACTTTTTAAAAGTGATTTTATTTGATAAAAAAAGAACTCAGTGCAATTTTATTTGATAACTCAAGATATTGCAATTTATGACCACATATACAAATTAGAATAAAATAAGTGACTTTAAGGTGATTTTTAAGAAATCATGTTTATGTCAAAGATTCACTTACATGACTGCTCGCGCAGCGGTGTTTGCACCGCAAAGTGAGACCAAGCGTAGAAAACATAGCTTTAATCTTCACTTTCGATAAAATGAATGAGATCAACACCGGCGCTATCTTTTGCCAATAAGTTGTACTTGAAATACATGGAAGTGATCACAAGATACTGCCTCTGTATGATGAGCTATATCAAAAAAAATCAAAAAGTGCGGTGTAAACACCACTCGCGCGAGTGACGCCGGGTTAATACAGTGGAAGCTGTCACTGGGATAAATAATCACACAAATATAGTTCTAGGTAGTGGTCTTCATCACTTAGTTATACGTACATAAGTCCGAACGAAAATTACACCGCCCAATATTCAGAGATACGATGAAAACGATATAAGATTCAAATACAACTGTCCTGGCAGAAATATAGAGCACAAGTAGAAAATTCGTCGCTCGTCACTCGCCAAAAAAAAAATGATTCTTCAGCTTTGCAAGATGAAACACCCCACGAGATGCGAAGGCGATCCTTCCCGCGAAAGCACAGACGATTTGATGCTACGCTGCTGCTCACAGACGTAGAAAAGTGATTCGGAGGAAATTGGCACTTTCCTTTTTTGCACAATTAAATGACGATCACAAGAATGATTCTGATGGTCCGTTGACCGATGAGATTCTCAAACGGAGCAGAACTATTTACTGCAGGGATTTATCTGGTAGCACATATAACACCAATCGTTGACCACTTAATAGAGGAGGCTCTATTATCTCATTAGGCACAATAATTTAGTTGTATCAAACAACTCACAAAAAATACCATAATACTATATCACTATGCCACTCAACACATTGCTACATTTTATCATAATAAATTGTATTCGGCACATAAGTAGAAGTAACACACATACACTAATCAACAGACACTGTTGAATGTCTTTATCTGGTAGCTAGGGGATAAATAGTACGCTGACACTCCGCTGCTTGAAAACGAAGATAACGTCTTAATTCGATGAGGGTGAATTGCCACTCTAAGAATACAGAAAATGTTGAATTTAAAGTCAGATGAACAACGTCATGTTTTCACAGTAACTACATCAATTAAAGTCACACACTGACAGTACTCTAGTTGTCGCAATTTGAGGGAAAAAAACGATAAGGCTCAAAAAGCTTTTGTGCAACGTCGCCGTCCCTTACAGGGAAGTGGACAAGTCTGGTTGTTCTGGATAGAAGCAAATCGCTTAAAAATTATGAAATACGTTTGGGAAAAGTGGACGAAAACCCCGAAATGATTCCTCCTGTTCCTCTACATAGATAAATATTTATAGAGAACGGAAACACCCCAAGGGCTTCATCATTTTCCAAGAGTTCGTTTGCATCTGACAAGAACACTGTTCAGAACTCGCTAATTACTGCAGCTTGGACATGTGCATGAATAACACTCGAATTGCTCACTCTACTCAGTTGCACATCATATAGAAAATTTAAAATATAAAAAGTCCTACTGCCGCTTGTGAATCCTGATCTGCGTCTAACAGCCGGCCCCATCCATTCTCCGTCGCCATTGCTTGTGAGGAATGAGGCAGCTTTCCTTCGCCCGAAAAATTTTCCGACGCTAATGACGAAGCCTCCAAATATGCTATGAGGTTCTCTAAGGCGTTTTCGAACCTACCTTGTAGTTCTGACGGCTTCTGTAATGGTTGCCTATCATCTGGGTCGTTGCTCGCTCCTGTCTGTTTGTCTCGGTCGTCGCTCGCTGGCCGCTTTCAAAATGTCGTCGTCGCACTCCTCACAGTTCCAGAAAGTCTCTTTCGACGCTGCTCATTGCATGAACATTGCATTGGCGCTCTTACTGTTACGTTTGTCTCGTCGTCGACCATAATTTGCATCCTTGAAATGCTCATTTGTATGAGGAGCCGCTTCTCGCTCCCTGCTTGGTCTCGTTCATCTTTCGTTTTCCTCTCTCGACTGTTGTGATCTACGTGATTGCTTTGGGATGACATCACTCAAGTCCGAAGTACGCCCTATGTCATCCTCCTTCTCTTTTCTTGAGGACGATTTCTCCCGTCAAAATCCACATGACATATTTCTCTCTTGACAGAATCACACCACTCGCTCAGTTAGCGCCTAATCTGAGCTGCCTGCTGTGCATGCTAAGTACAGTCAAGAAGCTAAATGTGTGAGCATCCAATTAAGCAATGCTAAGCGCTATCACACTAACTGAGGTCTGGATAACAACGCGCTGACCGCGATATATAAATGAAAGTTAATACTCACAATTATCGCTTAAATTACTTTCCTGCCTGTACTGACTCGCTGACGGCATGCTGTTATCCGCTGAGAATTGAAAAGGAATTTTGAGGCACTCAGAATGCGCTCGCTGCTCGGTGAACAAAGGCTGATTCGCTGTTTACACGACTATCGACGCTATATAATCACAAGGCTTGCTATTGAATTGCGAACCCTCGCTGCCCGTCTTTTCGCCTTTCAAACTTTCTACCAATCGTTCTCGAGACTCAGAAGTGTTCCCTTCTCATTTTATATGAATAAAGGTCTCCTTAGCATGCTTTCTCCTTTTTCCATTCAAGCTTGGCGGGCTCTTTTTGGTCGTGGTGGCTTGTTCACCAACGTCCGTCCCACACGAACTCTCAGAGGTCACTGGCCCCAAAGCCACATTCGATTTTCCCGCCTTTCCTTGCTTTTGACGCGACTTCCTGTCTCGCTATCTAATTCTCTTCCTTCCTGCTCTTAATCGCCCCAATGCATTGCAATGGATGGCACCACAAGCAGATTTTGTATTCCTTGCTCTCTCTCTCTGCTTCGCTATCGCTCGTGGCTCAATTACTATGTGACAGCTACCTCGGCTACTGGAAAATAGCAGTTCTCGAATTAACATCTTTAGTGCAATTTCCCTCACATACAAATGCTGGATTTTCTATTATCTCTATATTCACCGATGACTCGCTGACTACAGCTTTTGATTGTATCGGTAAACTATCTTGATTGCTCATATTATTAGCAGCCTCCATTGTAGCATTCCGAACATATGTCAATAAAGAATGCATGGGCTGCTGAGGGACCTCTTTTCCAGCTTGCATATTGGTTGAGGCTACTTGTCTCATACTAATTTGTGCGTTCACAGGCTTTACTATAAGGCAAGAAGTCTATATTTCAGCAACAGGAGCAATGTCTTGCCTTTCTTTGCCTTGGACCCCATTATTTTTTATCATGTGTTTTCGAAGCATCTCAGCTACAATTGTATCTGTTTGCACAACCCTATTAATCTGGATACTTTTATCTTGAAGTGAAAGGGCATGATTACCATTAATAGAAGAAATTGGAAAAGTAGCAAACTTTTGAGATAGTAGCTGCTGTGATTCCTCTCGAGTTGCCTGTTACAGAATCTCTGAAAAACGTCCTAAATACTCTTTTCTGCTTGGCGATATTTTTAAGTTTACATTTCTTCTTTACGCTTCCTTTTTTTCTCGGGGAAACATTTGGAGACGAGAGGCATTTTTTACCATTTATTAAGCGTTTCTTTCTATGTTTAACAAAATTATTAGAAACTAAACTAATTACTGATTCAATCTCTTCTCTCAGGTCACTAACCTCCGACTCTCTACAGTCCGGTCGACTTTAGCCCCGACCAAGTATTGTGCTCACTAACCTGCAAAATCCGCGTTCTTGTTGCATCATTATGTAGTTCCTCAGTAAACTATGAGAAAGTAATTGTATTATTTTTTCAAAGAAACCAATTGCTGTTACAATGAAATCAATGGCGTGTTTCATTAACGAAAATGTTTTTAATTACATTTATATCAATAAATTAATTTTGTACATGTGCACTGGATTCATTCACATTTCCTGCGAGCACTTCATATGTTTTAATTATTTTAGCTGTATCTATTTTTTTTAATATTAAAATAATACAAAGTAGCTCGCGTGCCGATATATCAAGATAGACTTCAATTTTCAAAACCACGGGTTCAAATTTTTTGTATCACGGCACGTTGTTAACTGCCCCAACAAATCACGTGATTACAGCGACCAATCACAGAGCACAATACACGTTCGGGGTTAAAGTCGACCGGAGTATACTGAGGTATATTATTAATATCAACTGGTTTCCTTGAAAACCTCTTCATCATCATAGTCAGTTAGAACATTATAAAGTAAGGTTGACATGAGGCATCTAAAAATCCATTCAGGGCTATGAACCCCATGAGCCTGTATTAATCTTTTAAACTTAGCAATATGGTCATCAACTGACCCCGACACATATTGCAAATCCTCAAGTGCCAAGTTAACCCTTCTTGCCACAAATACAACCATTTTTCCGAAAAAGTATAAAAATGTTGTAGCAATATTCAAATATGCACAAGCTTGAGCAAAAATTATTTTAAAGCTTTCTCTAAAAGCCTAAAAAACTTCTTCAATAGACCTTTTTCGTGATACTTGAGCGCGAACTGGTGGCAGATATGAGAAATACACCACGAGGAAAACAAAGCAGGGCTGCAATAAGGTGTCTATGAACACGGATACAATGTGCGAATTAATTGTTCGGTTTTGTTATGTTTGAATTGGAAAGGGAAAAATCCAAATGTCTCATTTCATTATTTTCCAAAAAATGAGAAGCTATAAAAATATGAAGAGAAAATTTCATTCCAATATAAATGACAGATGTAGAAGAAAAGAAGGACAAGAAACAAGAACTCTGGAATAAAATAAAAAATCAAAATGAACACAGGGTCGCAAGACCCTCAAAAAACCCTTATAGGAGTGCTCCGCTGATAATAGCTTTTATTTTATTTATCCGAGCAACTGTCCTGTGTATTGTAAACTCCGTCTATAAGAGCAAATTTTCGATTTCTCGATGGTTCTCCTACAGCGGTTTCGACTGTATTTCTTAATTATTATCATCTTCGTTTGCAATTTTTGTTAGTTTTATTCTTATTTGTTTGCTATTGCACTGTTTTCACTGCCCTGTTAATCATCTTCCATTGGTCCTAGTTCTTGACCTATCCCAGGACATTTTCCTTGCATTATGTTCTCATTACTGCACCTTTTTCACATCTCCTCCTATTGGCCTTGGTCTTCTCCTATCCCAGCACGTATTCTATTTTATTTCCAGTCTTCGCAGTGGTTCCCTTCTGCTCTCTCTAAGAAAACTTTCTCCCCCCATTACTTGATCTATACAGGGTGATTCAGAAAAGTAGGTCAAGAATGAAATACCATGTACAGTTTGTAGTGGGGAAAAATATTTTTCCTATAAACATGGGTCCGGAAATGCATCCTTACAGAGATAATGCAACTTGTACGAGGAAGGAATGGATGTGCGTTACCCGGACGGCAATGGTAGGGTCCATGTAAATTAGAATCTAAACACGTAAATTGTTCATGTTATCTCCTTTAAAAGAGAGAAAACGAAACATGTAACTCTATTGTCGTACAATGGATCACTTAACTAATGCGGAGCTGGCGAACATGCATCTCATCTATGGTGAGGCACAGGATAATGCTACTGAAACAGAAAGATTTTACCTCACCTAACCTAACCTAATCTAACCTAACATCTTCACCAGAGTTCTCGAGAATCTCGTCCGCAGACTAAACAATGCATCCAGGCTCAGGGTCGGCATTTTGAACACCTACTGTAATGTCATTACAACCTCGTACGAGTTGCATTATCTCTATAAGGATGCATTTCTTGACCCATTCCGGATGTATATACAGGGTGATTCAGAAAGGTAGATCAAGAATGAAATACCATGAACAGTTTATAGCGGGGAACAAAATTTTTCCTATAAACATGGGTCCGGAAATGCATCATTACAGAGATAATGCAACTTGTTCGAGGTAGTAATGACATTACTGTAGGTGTTCAAAATGCCGACCCTGAGCCTCGATGCAGGTGTTTACTCTGCAGACGAGATTCTCGCGAACTCTGGCGAAGATGTTCGGAGAATCACTGATTTCTCCACACGCTGTTGGTAAAACCTTTCTGCTTCAGTAGCATTACCCTGTGCCTCACCCTATACGAGATGCATGTCCGCCAGCTCCGAATTAGTCAAGCGGTCCATTGCACGACAATGGAGTTATATGTTTCCTCTGTTTTAAAGGAGAGAACACGAACAATTTACATGTTTAGATCCTAATTTACATGGACCTTACCATTGCCGTCCGGGTAACGCACATCCATTCCTACCTCGTACAAATTGCATTATCTCTGTAAGGATGCATTTCCGGACCCATGTCTATAGGAAAAATATTGTTCCCCGCTACAAACTGTACATGGTATTTCATTCTTGACCAAACTTTCTGAATCACCCTGTATATAAGACATCATCTAATGCCCCTAATATTACTTGCACGCTTTCCTTTTAAGAAAGAAAGTCTTTATCCAAAACGACACCTTTTTTCAGGGTCCTGCCACCTTGTGCTAAATTTTCATTTTTTATTCCAGTAGAAAGTAATTTCGCTTGGTTTACCCATTTTATGCCTTCAGTCTTCTTACCTCGTCTACATACAAAACGGAAGATAACTGAAATAAGAAAAGTAACAGAAATGTACTGTGTATGGTTCTATAAGCACACCCTTCATACAGTGGTTTTCCTCCTGGCATAACACTATTGATCGGCAACAGATGGCAAATTGTCGCACTAACGCTCAGCTTGTTATCCCGGATAAGGTCTATTTAACCACCAAAAATGAATATTCCTAATACCAATTAAAATAATGATTCCCTTAACGTATCGCAGAATGTATAAAACTGAATTGAATGTCAGAACAGCCGCTCCTTACGCCCAACAACAAACGCCCCACCAATTAACCAGCGAACTGATAACTCGACCACAATATTTAAAAGTATCAAATCTCTGCCTGCAGCCGACATCCCGGGACAACAGATCCAGATGAATGTAATCTTTAACATTCCACGCATGACGCAATTGGCACCGCAACGGATGGTGGCTACGCATCAGCATTTAGAAATTCGCTTAGATGAGGGTTTTGCAAAGAAGCAGTAAAGTATTGCAATTTAAAGCGCAAAGTTTAAAGGGTTGGGGCAAAAGCTTTTCACAATTAATAAAACATACAGTCGTGAGGACAAGAGAGTCAAATGTATAGTGATAAAAGTAAGCTCACCTTATTTAATATGGGCTGATCTTATACCCTCATGAACGAATGCATTATATGTCCAGGGCTTCACAAGCATCACTAGGGCGAATGGGGAGGCCTCGGAGCACATTATTAAGCACCATTATTAAGCTGTACTCTCGAGACAAGTTTTCTACGAGTACCAGGCAACGGGTGATAATTGGCAGGCGGTCGGCTGAAGAGGGGACTGAAATTTTCCAATCAACACTGCGAAGAATGGTACCGTCAACTCTACTTAGCAGAACCTGGCTCGGGTGCACCGCTGAATAGTTCTCAATTCTCAATTTATGTCCTCATTATTAGGTTGGGCCATACTATTCATCCAAGCCATGTCATTAGTAGCGTTGTCAGGCTGGACAGCCGATCTATTCACAATCAGAGGTAACGTGTTGGCCTTACAAATTCCCGCTTACTTCTCTCCTGAACTCTCTCTCCTCATTCACTCATTTCCCAGCAACCACAACGCCACCCTTGCTCAAACCTTTAAATCGTTCCACGTTTATGAACCTTTAATGCTGCTTTTCTTAAACCGGGAAACTAAAGAAATGGGAAGGATTTCGTCAGTGGATGGCGTACTATCTCTCTCTCTCTTTCGCGTGAGCGCCTCAGCTTTCCATTGACGATGCCAGTGCTTCATTATTACCTTATTAGGTGAATGGTGTAATGCTGTGACCAGTCACGTAATCAAAGAGGCTAAAAACTTTGACACTTTCTCATTTTATTAGAGAGTTTGCGGCAATAGCTTTACCCTTATAAAATGGTGCGTTATGGCTATAATTATATCGGAAAAGTCATAACCGTAATGGCAACTATGTTAATCTATACATATAATAAAACTGTAGCCAACCCGGTGTCTGTATATAAAACAATTTTTAAAAAATCTTATGCTACAGCTTTTACTAACAATACCAGAAGCCAAAACGATCATTTTTAGAATTTTTGTCTGTCTGTCTGTATGTTTGTTTGTTACCTCATCACGCAAAAACTACTACATGAAAATTAACGCGGTTTTCATAGTCTCATTGTTTTAAGTGTAACTTAAAAACTGGTGTATGTTTTTTCGTGATACGCCTCCTAGAAGCTGCCTTCTAGGCTAAACTTTCTTAAGCTGGTGGTTGAATAAAAGCTGACATGCCGTCAAGGTATACTTTAATTCACAAAACAGACAACTAAGTAACAATGTATTATGGGTTGAGCAACAAATAGGTAGCATTAGCTGACAGTTTTGTTACATTGTACAATCGTTAAAGTACATTGTTAAGTTTGGACTGTAGCCAAAGTCATGCAATAGAGCGGGCAAAATCGGTTCTTCAGTAAAACTCTGGATTTCTAAAGTACGACAATTACCTTCCCCAATACTAGCAGCTAATACCGGTTGTTGATTGGTTGGTTTGAGATCACGTGAGTTTTTTAAACATCTTTTGGCCTAGACATTTTTACATTTATTAAGGTTTATTATTTTAAATATTGAAAACAAAATTTAAAGGAAAAATAATAATTAAAAAGAATGGTTAAATGCAAACGATCTGATCTTACTTCTGTTTCTGCACGACTTGAATGAGCAGGATTGCGACGTCCAGCAGAAAGCTAACCGGAACGTGTTCAGCGTTTGGAGTCGCAGCGTTCTAGAAGTGCAATGTCCCTATCTCTGTAAACTCCATCCAAGCGTGTAGCTCGATTGAGTTACTCTCGAGCGCTCTCCGCTCGCGCTCGATCTCTAGAGACACGCGATTATGGTGACTCACGTTTGGATGCTAATACAGATCGATCCAAAAGTCGCGCACATCGATGTAATAATATAAAACAGATGATATTAAATAATACTATTTACAATTAAATAATATGTATCTACATAATACATCAATATATTTTACAAAAGATGCTCAAAATATAAAAGTTTCAAAGCAGCCGATGAAACTTTTCAGCTATCACATTATTTATAGACAATCGAATTTGGATCACCCTGTAGAAATTGACGTACTGTGTTACGGTCTGAATGGAGCAGTGAAGAACGTGAACGTCGTTTGAGTGCTGACCGGTCTCGCTACGCAGAAGCCCGATGTGTGGAAACTCAGGAAGATTGTGAAATACCTTTTCTTCCTGAGTTTACGCGGCATAAAATATCACGATCTTTGGCATTCATGAGGAACGGGAATTGCATTTGTCTGCTGAGCGTTTCAGCCATGAACACTCGCCTCTATTGGAGACAAAAGAGTAGCATAAGCTTCGTTTGTCTGCCGCCTGGTGCACGTGAATCATTTGACACAAGAATGCAGCTGTTTGCAGGTTTACAGGTTGTTCTAACAAGTCGGAGGTTTACGAACCTGAAGAGCTGAGGTAGGTAGGAAAAGCTGATTTAATTACGATTCAGTAATTAAATATTCCGATTACTCCCAACAAGGGCCTATGGAGGAAATGTGCACACATTGTCGTGCCTTCAAGTGGAAGAGAGAACCTAAGTGAATGTGCTGTTCTTCAGAGAAGGTTCGACTAGGAAGAATCCAAGAACTACCGGAGCCTATCAGATCACTGAAAATGCATTTTTGCCCACATTCGAAATACAGAGCCAAGTTTATCACTTAATTGGCATTTGTAGCGATTACCAAGACCAGGTAAATGTTATGCGCCAACATATTTGTAAATTGAACGGGGAATTAGTAAGTGGGATGCAAAATATGCTCCATTGTGTGAACGCGTATGTTAACAGCTTCATTGGTTCTGTTCCCACTGATGATCGAAATAACTATAAGTTTGTAATTGCTACCGACAAAAGACTAACAGGAGCTCACCCAGGACGATGCAATGGTCCTACAACGAACGAAGTTGCCGTCCTTTTGGTCCTTTGGATAGGATGGACATTGTTTTACGTACAAATGATGATCGTCTTCAAAGGATCAGCAAAACACATCGCGCATGTGGTTTGTTACAGTACCCTTAAATGTTTTGTCGAGGCGAAGATGACTATATTTTCCTTTTATAATTATGACTACAAACTTCAACAAGAAAACTTCCGTTATGCAGTACTACGATATTATAATCCAGTTGCGTGAGAACAAGCGTATCCATCTACACAGATTTCATGGACTTTTCGATCAGTTTTTGGTAGATAAGTATGCCAAAGTTGAAATTTAATGGTTGATTTTCAACCGCAATAATAAAAGACAATTACATGCGGAAAAATATGTTGACGCTTAGTAGCCATATACCGATGCTGAAAACGTAGGTAGAATGGTGATTCTCTCATCCACATTTACTGGAATCCTGGATATATGCACGAGCGCAATCAAGATGGTTTCTGCGATGTCCGGAAATATGGTGGAGCAGATTTATTTATTACCATGACGACCAATCCTAAGTGAGCTGAAATAAACACCAACTTGCTTCCTGGGCAGGCATCATATGACAAGAACGACTTGATTTCTTAGGTTTTTCATTTAAAAAAGAAGCGTTTGATAGACTTTCTCACAAAAGAAAAGGTATTTGGAGCTGCCTGATGCTACATGTGCTCAATAGAATGGCAGAAGCAGATTAGGCAAATTGACCGACTCATTAGCGCGGAAATTCCAACCCTGAAAGTGATCCCATTCTACACAAAAATGAACATGATTGAAGGCCCCTGTGGCATATTAAATACATGTTCATCTTGGATCAGGACGGTCGTTGCATGAAGAGGTTTCCTAAAAATTTCCTCAGCGAATCTGTGACTGGTGAAAACAGGACGCATCTTATCAACGCTGCACGCCTCAAAAAGTGGATTCACAGCTGAGTTAAATATCTGCGGCCAGACATTGTGGTAGACAAAAGAAGGATAGTACGAAACTCGCCGTTGCTTTCGTGGACATTTGAAAATCACGTAAATGTCGAATATTGCGCTAGCTTGGAGAGTTTTCAAACATGTTTCTAGAAATCAGAGAAGGTCTGTTGTCTGAATCAAATGGTCTTGTGACTCTGGTAGAGAGCCTTTGCAAAATTGTTCTTTAGGTCGAGCCTTTACATTCCATTTATGGAAAATTTATCCAAATAAGACGTCAAGAAAACTCTCGGTTGTGCAAAGGAGCCTAAAAATGAGCAAGCAACTGCAATAAAACCGCAGCAAAACATTGAAAGTAATGAGATGGTATATAACTCTATAAATATTGTATAGGATCAAACTAATGCCATCACTTATGCGGTAGGAGTTTTTTAACTCTCTTAGTGCATAGGACTTTCCACGCATATTACCACCCTGAAAGTCAGTGTTCCGATAATGCTTCTTTAGAACATAACCCCTCCGAAGTTGTGTAATGGAACTCGGCTTAAAGTAGTATCGCTACAAAATAATATTATTGAAGTGGAGATTCTAGTGGGCTGTGGTGCTGGTGAGAAATTTATCATACGCCATATACCCCTTTTTCAAAATAACTTTCACTTTCAATATAAGCGCGTGCAATTCTAAGCTAGCATCTGTTATGCTATGACCATTAAGAAGTCGCAAGGGCAGATAGTCTGGGCTGCTGGCCTTGCTCGCAGAACCAGTTGCTTCCTACATGTAGCCTGCTGTCGGGTCACTAGATGATCTGTTCATAGCAGCTTCTATAAGAAAAACGGAAGACGTTGTTCATAAAGAATTCCTTCAAATAAACGGTGAATTAAGTTATCCCTTAAGTGATAATAAACGTGTTGGCTTACCGCTTTTATTCGGTTTTATGTTCTTTATATGTGTTCCTTTGTGTCAATAAAGAATGTTTGCATTGTATTCCGTTATACAAAAGTTATAGTGAAGTACCTATACATATAATAATTTCTATACTTTCCAACTTTTATTAAACAATGTTCTGGTTTAGAAATTTTTAACATCCACGCAGATGAAATCGCGGGCAACAGCTAGTTATAAAATAAGGGAATCAATCAGAAACTCTCCGTTATTTACGTCATTGTGATATCACCAATACTGACCTCTATAACACTGGCGATTAGCCGCCAAGTGAACCCATCTTGTCTTTCGTTACAAATCTAAACATTTGGTGTGCTAAAATGCTATCAAGACAAAGGAGATTTAGATTTACAAATCCGAAGCAATTAAGAGCCTTGAATGAATAATCTAACTTTATCTCTGAAGATTTTTCTATGTCCAATCTCATCATAAGACCAATTAATAATATAATGTAAGGTTTGCATACCGCAACTAACTTGTTTGGGACATTACCTTACTTTATGGATAGCTCTAACGAGACTGTATAACGTAAGGAAAAAATCACTGCGGCAAACTCTGTATTGTCGACATAGCATTTATAGTTATAATGTAGCTTTTTATAGTACGAACCATTTATCCTCACTTTGTGTACTTAGGGCATTTACTGTTGATTATATTTTGATTTGTTCTTAGGCCATTATTCCGTTCTCCCCTACCCATACACAATTCACAAACTTTTCCTTAATCATACACATTCTATAACACATCTCTTAAACAAGCTAATAAAATTTCATTCACCGAGTCATGCTATCGAACACATTTACTTATTCAAAATATTTCACATTTAAATTGCCATAAACTTTTTAAGTTCCTTTTTGATAATGATAACTTGATCATTCCGAAATAGTTACAATTTTGATCATGTTTACACTCACATGCCAAAATTCATGAGATAGCATCTATTAACGTGTGGGACCTCCTCTAACTCGACGAAGTGCTACAGTTCGATGTGGCATTGATTCCACAAATCGGTGGAAGACATCTGAAGACACTGTCAACCTTTTCGACTGGAAAGCTGCCCATTACGGAGCCACCAACAGCTTGCACAGTGCATGGCCTTCACGGGGTCTGTGCCACGCTTTAGCCCTACCATCAGCTCGTATCAGCTGGAATAGAGACTTGCCCCTCTTGTACTCCTAAGAATAGAGACGGCTTTCTCGGCTCTGGGCTCTCCAGGGCACGGGCTGGGTGGCGTTCTCAGCCGAGTAGGGTAAGTGCATGACAAAGCACATCGGAGCAAATTTGTTTTGTGTGCTCATAAGAGAAGAAGATGGCTCACTCGGCTCTGGGCTGTCCTAGGCACGTTGCAGCTCTGAAGTAGACGTTTCGTCCCGTTTCTCGGAAACCTCTCGTTAGATTGGGCTCAAATTTAACAGGCTTGTAGCCCTTTACGAACCTTATAAATCCATAGGTGTAGGTGCTTCGGCTCTCTAGATATCCGCGTTTGTCGTTGTTCTAATAATGAACAGAGCTCAAAAGTTACACGACCACAGCCGAATTTTGCCTATGTCCGTGAAACTTGGTGGAATGATGCCGCCTGAAGAGTTATATATGCCCACTAAATATTAACGCAATCCGCCATGTTCCAATTTTGAAAGTGTACAGAGCTAGAGCATAGTATGAACAGAGCTAGTTAGAGTAAGACCAGAGCGAAATTTTGACTATGTCTGAATGACGTGAAACTTGGTGGAATGATGCGGCCTGAAGAGTTATATATGCCCGCTAAATATTAACGCAATCCGCGGTGTTCGAATTTTGAACGTGAATAGAGCGATGCACATCTAAACGACCAGCCGACCTCATCAGGTCGAAGTCACCCGACCCGGTGTTTCGATATTGACTAGGCATATCTTCGACAGTCTCCCTATGAAAAAAATTCGAAATCAACAGTCCAAAAATAAACATGCTACTTTGAAGAGGGTTTACCGGAGGTTCGCATTTCATGCCGCATTTGGTCACTCTTATGCAGCTGGTAGGTGAAGCCCATTCCCGGACTATGAATTGCCTACTTGTGTTTGGACCAAGTGTTGATGGTCTGGTGCTACATATATATAGGGAGCATCGTTGAGGTGAGTGGAGAGAACATGTTTCTATATTATTACGTATTGAACGTTATAATTGTAATGGGGCGGAAAATAAATAATCCCTGGGACCTTTACTCTAGTTTCTTTGGATAGCTCCCTGAATACGAGGACGAACTGCGCTAGGACCTACGCTCTCTCGTTCCTTCATGGGTGGTGTCCACTTGCACGGTCAAGAAGCCATCTATAAAGGAAAGAGAGAGCAAATGCTAGGATTCACCCGGGTATAGAAGGTCTGATTTCGCAGGCTTTGTTGATGGCCTGATCCCGGTATAGGCTGCATTCCTTGTAGCAATCGTATCGACCGGCGGTTGTCACAGAATTATTCCCGTGATCACCTGTTGGACGGTGTAAAGGTTACGATTCCTATTTTAATGAAAAGAGGCATGTTGATGGAGCTACCTAAAGCCCAATGACGGGATATGAGGTTCGTGCTTCAGTTTTGATGGTAGCAAAGTGGCTGCTGAAAAGCAGAATCGGTTAGCCAGAATAAAGATTAGAAAGGTGTCGACGGATATATCGCTTGTCCGTGGTGCTACTGTGAGCTCTGTGGAGATTCACGTTATTTTAAAATATAAATCGGCCGAGGATGTCTGCTTCATGCCCACGGCGTTGGATAATACTTGGCTGGTTGAGGAGTGTTTCGTAACATACCTGGTTGATCCTGCCAGTAATCATATGCTCCAAAGTGCTCCAAGCAGGCGTACCCCGCCCGCCTTGCCCAGCAGGGAATAAAGAAATAGGACCTCGGTTCTATTTTGTTGGTTTTTCGGAACCTGAGGTAATGATTAATAGGGACAGATGGGCGCATTCGTATTGCAACACTAGAGGTGAAATGCTTGGACCATCGCAAGACAAACTACTGTGAAAGCATTTGCCAAGAATATTTTCATTAATCAAGAACAAAAGTTAGAGGTTCTAAGGCGATCAGATACCGCCCTAGTTCTAACCATAAATGATGCCAACCAGCAATCCACCAGAGTTCCTCCAATGACTCGGCGGGCAGCTTCCGGGAAACCAAAGTGTTTGGGTTCTGGGGGAAGTATGGTTGCAAAGCTGGAACTTAAAGGAACTGATGGAAGGGCACCACAGGAGTGGAGCCTGCGGCTTAATTTGACTGGGGAAAACTCACCTGGCCTGTAAACTGGAAGGATTGACTGATCGAGAGCTCTTTCTTGATTCGGTGGGTGGCGGTGCATGGCCATTCTTAGTTGGTTGTGCGATTTGTCTGGTTAATTCCGATAACGAACGAGACTCTAGCCTGCTAAATAGTGGTCCGATCTAGAAGTTGCGGTTTTTCCTTGAAGCCCTTCTCGAGCTGGAGTGTGGTGACGAGGGGAGACTGCTTTGCTTCTGCTGGATGATCGTTTCTTAGATGAAACAGCGGTTCCCAGCTGCACGAGATTGAGCAATAACAGGTAGATGTGATGACCTTAGATGTCCAGGGCAGCACGCGCACTACACTGAAGGCATCAGAGTGTGCTTTAACCCCGCTTTGAAGGGAGTGGGTAACCAGTTGAACCGCCTTTGTGATAGGGATCGGGGCTATTCCCTGTGAACGAGGAATTCCCAGTAGTCGCGAGTCATAAGCTCGCGTCGATTACGTCTCTGCCCTTTGTACACAATGCCCATCACTACTACTGATCAAATGATTTAGTGAGGTCTTCGGACTAGCGGTCCCTGCGATCCTCGTGTCGCGGTGGTGTGCCGGGAAGATGACCGAACTTGACCATTTAGAGGAAGTAAAAGTCGTAACAAGGATTCTGTAGGTGAACCTGCGGAAGGATTATTATTGTAAGATTTATTAAAATCTTGCTGCGGGTTGCTCGTCCGTACTTGATCTCGTACACTGCTTCCAACAGTTGTGGTAAAGTGGGTTAACAGTAGGAGCAGACTGCATAGCAGGTTGAAATCTCTAAGACCAGGTGCCTGCGTTCTGCTGGGAGTCTGGTGGCAAGCCTCTTCAGGCTGTGATGGCAAGTCTCTACCGCTCTGGTAGTTGACTACCCTTTTCAGCGATTCGATGAATTTTTGGTTTTAGGGCTGGCTCTAAGGCTGGTCGCAATCCACCAAGGGGAAGGGCGAATGCTTAAACTGGATCCACTTTTGACTACCATTTACGTCTGAAATTATGGCTGGGAAAAACGCCTGGTGGAAAGACAGCAGGCTGTGGTCATTACTTTCCGGTGTGATACCCTCTGACGCCTGCTTCCTCGACTGTTGGTCCAGCAATGGGGCCACCCGGTTATAACTTTATTTCACGGCACGAGTTACAAAGCTGAGAGGATTGCCATGGCTGGTTGGAATCTTAATTAACGAAATTTTAGCTCGATTCATGCAGGGCACTTGTGCTTTAGCAACGGGTTGTGAACGAATGAGACTGATTTATTTTACAACTCCGAGCAGTGGATAACTCAGCTCGTGGGTTGATGAAGAACGCAACCAACTTCGTGAAGTATTGTGAATTGCAGGGTACATTGAATATTGATGTTCCGAACGCACATTGCGGCCCTCAGTTTCTCCCGGGGCCACACCTGTCTGAGGGTCGGTAAATTTTTTCTCGCGGATCATACTTGTGAAGCCAGGAAAAACCTGTGTCTTGTTGGAGAACGTCTTACCACTTACCCGAGGTAGAGACACCTCCTGCTAGAAACGTCCTGAAAATTTGGTGGCTGGCTGGACGAGAGAGTGTTTGAATGTCGCGTAATAGTAGAGGATGAGCGGGCCACAGAAATGGCGCTTCAGTATGACTCTTAGTCCGTCTATGGTCATCTTGTCCTCTTGCTTCTTGAGCTCCGATCCACGCACTTCGTTATGCGTTCTGAAGGGCGTGGGGCTTTTGGGGCAAGGGAATAGGAGGCAGCCTTTTGCATCCATGCCGTCACTAGAAATCAACTGGACCTCAGATCAGACAAAATAACCTGCTGAATTTAAGAATATAAGTAAATGGAGGAAACGAAACTAGTAATAGCGAGTGAAAGGGGAAGACCCCAGCGACAAAGCCCACGTCTATAGTGGATGAAGGGCAATGTGACGTTTGGGAGGACCCTCTCCCAGCAGATCGCAGAAGCCTACGTCTCACTGACCGGGGCCACTGCCCATGGTGGGTGAAAGGCCCATATGGCTTCTCGTTGTGTCTGCGGGACGGCTCTCTCCCTGGAGTCGGGTTGCGTGGGAGTGCAGCCCTAAGTGGGTGGTAAACTCCACCGAAGGCTAAATATTTCCATGAGACTGATAGCAAACAAGTACCATGAGGAAAAGTTGCAAAGAACTTTGAAGAAAGGTTCAAGAGTACGTGAAACCACTCGGAGGCAAATGGGTGAGCCCCCGAAGGTCGAATGGGGGGATTCAAGCCGTCCGCAGATTGACGGCAGTCACGTTGTAAGGATCTGAGAAGAGCTGTACGTGCAATGGCTAGCTGGCAGCAGGCGGGTGCACTCGTCCCTCAGTTGGACGTCCCTCAGTTGGACGCCTCAGTCCCATAAGGAAGGCGGTCTTGCAGCAAGACAACGGCAGGTATCCGTTGCCAATGAACTCTTTCCTCTAGGGGGAAAAAACGTCGGACAGTGTTACATCCAGTCTCTGCTTTTGGCTGCTGCCCGACCAAGGCTTGCATGCCCACACTTGATGCACAGTATTGCCTGTCCGGCAAGGTCGAGGCTGGCAGGTTCCGATCGCTACTCATCAGTGGTCAGCTGTCCTGTTGGCTGACTGGTGGTCGGGCGTTGCTGCTCTCGTGGTGGCGCTTAAGGTTGGTGGTGAGTAAGTCGGTCGCCCACCAGACCTATCTTGAAGACCCAGGGACCAAGGATTCTAACACGTGCGCGAGTCACAGGGTTACTCGCAAAGAATTACGAAACCCTAAGGGGCAGTGAAAGTGAAGGTCAGGCCTGACCGAGACAGGATCTGTCCGGGGGAGCGAAGGTCTTCTTCCTTTCGCGGGTGCAATACCCCGCAGGGGATCTCGGCGGCGTGCTGCCGGCACATTTCAGCCGCTTATCATTTGCGAGGTGGAGACAGAGTGCACATGTTGGGACCCAAGAGATGGTGAACTATGCTCGGGCAGGACGAAGCCGGAGCACACTCTGGTGGAGGTCCGTAGCGATCCTGATGTGCAAATCGAGCATCGGAGCGAAAGACTAATCGAACAACCTAGTAGCTGGTTCGCTCTGAAGTGTCCCTGAGGATAGGTGGTGCTCGGTGAGGAACACAGTCTCATCCAGTAAAGCGAATGATGAGAGGCTCTGGGGTCGAAACGCCCTCAACCTATTTTCAAACTTCAAGTGGGTGACAATGCCGGCTTATTTGGCTTAAGCCGGCGAGTGGATGCGAGTGCCTAGTGGGCCATTTTTCTTAAGCAGAACTGGCACTGTGGGATGTTGTTCCATAAAGCACCATGGCTCTTGCGCTGTCTGCAGCGCTTCTGCCGGCCCTTGAAATTCCGAGTGACAGTAAATGATTCTCGCACCGGGCTGTACCCATATCTGCAACAGGCCTCTAGTCGATAGACCAATGTAGGCAAGGAAAGTCGGCAAGTCAGATCCGTAACTTCGGGACAAGAATTGGCTCTGAGAGCTGGTTCAGTCGGAGCCACGATCAGAAGAAGCGATTAACTGACTGGACTGCGATGTGTCTCGGAAGGGCCATCAAACGGAACGTTCTCTGCTGCCACGGTTCACGCCATATCTCTCTGTGATTTGGAACTGTGTTGGCATCTTGTGGTGTGGGTGCTTCATGCTGTCACGGTGGGTTGGAAGGGCGCTTATGGACCGGCGTTGCCGCAGTTATCGTGGAACGTCACGGCTAGGGTGGCAGAACGCCCGCTGCTTACTCATCGGCTGACATGTGATAGTTCGCTCGGAACTGGCACGGACTAGGGGAATCCGACTGTTTAATTAAAACAAAGCATTGCGATGGCCTTAGGTCGGTGCTGATGCAATGTGATTTCTGCCCAGTGCTCTGAATGTCAAAGTGTAGAAATTCATTAAAGCCCGGGTAAATGGCGGGAGTAACTATGACTCTAAAAGATCAAACCTGGTACTCCTTGTGGTGAGAGTCGGTAACCGAGACACAAATTTAGGGAACTTAACCAGTCGAAGGCCGTGGCCTAAGGTAGTGTGATTCGTGAATGGTGTGTTGCGTACCCGTTCGTGTGTTCTCGGGTTATAACCAGGCAAGCATCTACTCTCTATTTATTAACCTGAGGGGTAGTGTCCAGACGACTAACATTAGAATTATTTACTATCAATAACAACTTGGCGGGAGATTTAGCATCAGGTCTGGCCTTGTTTTCTGTCATCTCTGGCCTGATACATCAATATGTGCCAGGTTATATGGCAGAACGGCCGGCCTATGAGGGGCCATCAGCCAGGGGCGATCCTCTTCCTCCTTACAATTGAGCTGCCCAAAAGTGGGAGAGATATAAGCATCATCAACATCTGTATGCTTGAGGTCCTGGTGTCTGTTGTGATGCCCTTTTGCGGGAGAGGAATGAGGCCGTCGTGGGAACCTTCGGGTTACCAGAGATCCACATGGTTTTTGACCCTATCTTTGCGGGGAAGCACACACAGCCTCCACTCAACCCGTTTCTCTCGATCTGCTATCTGTCGTGGAGGTCCGGACAGCTGTGAAGGCTGCCCGTAAAGGCACCGCTCCTGGTCCTGATGAGCTAACGATGGAGAGTTTGCAATCTGTCCCTGTTGAAGTCCTGACAGTAATATATTCCAACTGGTATGCTTTCGGGCGAATCCCTGATGAGATGAAACAGTCACAGACTATTTTCATCCCAAAGGCGGGCCACCCATCAGCGGGCCTCCGACCCATAACCATCTCATCTGTGTTGTACCGGGTTTACACGCAGACATTGGTCGGTCGCCCTCCGTAATTGATTCAATATCACTGCCTCCAGCTGGCTTTATGGAGGATAAGAGTGTGGCTAACAACCTTATCCTTTTTCAGGGGTTGATGAGACATTGCAACCTCATCGACCCTTTTACGCTAGCTCGCAAGACATCGCGAAGGCCTTTGACAGTGTGTCTCATGGGGCGCTGTTATGGTCTTTGGAGGATAGCGGCGCCCCCGTGCACTACTGTCATCATGTGCAGGCCTGTACGATCGGGCCATGACGACGTACAGCTGGAACAGTCGCAGTGATGATGTGGCCATCCCGCTTTTAAGGGGGATAAAGCAGGGCGATCCACTGTCAGCATTTT
Source organism: Rhysida immarginata (assembly GCA_023313115.1). Classification (NCBI taxonomy): domain Eukaryota; kingdom Metazoa; phylum Arthropoda; class Chilopoda; order Scolopendromorpha; family Scolopendridae; genus Rhysida; species Rhysida immarginata. The sequence goes on along the minus strand of JAHWFO010024706.1, from coordinate 91,223 downwards.
TGTTCAATTTGATGATGGAACCCCTTTCGGTCAGACTTAACTCCTATGAACCAGGATTCGAGATCGTGCCCCAGGTCACCATTTCTGCCATGGCCTACGCTGATGATCTCCTTGTCCTTACCAGTGACAGCCAAGGTGTGCAATTACTGGTCAACCAGTTGGAGCGATATCTGTTATGTCAAGGTTTGGTTTTGAACCATATCAAGACAAGATACCTCGGCTGGTGGTTTGACTCTGCGGGTCATTTAACTTACCATATTCGGCTGTTAGACTTGGAGAGCGGAAATGTTATCTTACTGCTCCCGCCTGATCAGCCATTGTCATACCTCGGCTTGAAGATCTTCACTGGAAAGGTGCCATATTTCAATTGGCGCCCTGTTCTGGAACTCCTGGATGTCATCTTAGTAGCGGCACTTAAACCTTTTCAACGTTTGCATCTGCTATGGACGGTAATGCTCCCCGGTTGCTTTTCACCTTGGGTAATTTGCTATGCGTCCATACCAGTGCTGATCGTGTTGACAAAAAGATCAGACAATACATGAAGCGCTGGCTGCATTTGCCCATAGGGTTCCCTAAATGCCTGGTTTACGCCAGAAGCAGGAAAGGCAGACTCGTTATATAGTGACTACGTCTGGCCGTTGTCAAGGCCCAAATCCAGTAATTTGCTGACCTGAAGAGGCTGGATTCCCCTGTGGCCAGGCCGTGCTACAATTGCCAGTCGCTGATGATTATGCGCAGCGTATTTTTGGGGAATTTCACGTCCCGGTTGGTGTCAGTGACAAAGGCCAAGTTAAAAAAGCCTTGTTACACCAAAGGGCAGAGCTGACGGCTAGTGAGGAGGGCCGTTATACGAGCAAAGATCTTTTTGCCTTCAAAGGGGACCCTATTGCCAATGAGTGGCTGCGGGCTGGAAGCAAAGTCTTGCACCAGGTGGACTGTTTGAGGGCACTGCGGCTCAGGTCTAACCTTGTGTCGTGTCGTGCCCTCAGGAATAACAAGTCCCGTTTACCTGAATAGAGACTTCGTCGCTGATGCAACAGACATCCCAAAACTGCGTTTCACATTCTTCAGGAGTGTGATTCCTTGCATCTCCCTCGCATAGCTAGGCACGATCATCTAGCCAAGCTTATATCCAGGATGGTTACCAGCACCAATCCCGGAATCTGGGTGGAAGGAGTGCTAGTGCACCCCATTAAGACCGGGGAGTGCTTAAATCCTGATCTTGTTTTCCACCTGATCGGGTTATTATAGCGGACTGCACGGTGGCCTGGGATGCGAACGTAGGGACCTTGTCCGACCTTGGTCGCTCGAAGCACAGCAAATACCAGAACGTGATGCTTCCAGGAGTAAACCCGGATCACGTAGAGCATGTCGGCTTGGTCTTCGGGGATTGACATGCCCAGAGTCCATCCTGGCTTTGAGGCAGCTCTCTTTGAATCGAAGACAGCTGGCACTCTTATGTGCCTCTACCACCCGAGGATCCCTGATTTTGCTGAAAAGGTTTGCACATAAGGTTGTGTGATGGTAGCCACCTTTACGACCGTGGCTCGGGTCCTAATTTAAAATTAATTTAATCTCTTTCTGCTTCTGAATCGGCCCTCAAAGCAATTGCTAGTAATCACGCCCAGTCTAGACAGCGTGTTCATGCAAGCAATCTATTATCTGAGTTACCTAAAAACATCAAGGTGACACTTGCCAGGGTCAAAGCACATGCAGGTATACCAGGTAATGAACTCGCAGATATCAAAGCAAAAATGGCGGCACTATCTTACCCAGTAAATGTTTTACCAAATGTCTTCCACTTTTTTAAAAGCTATAAAGGAGTAGTATTCAAAGAGGCTCTTAAAACCTGGCAAAGAGAATGGACAAACAGTTCTAAAGGCAGGATGGTATATGAATATATTGATACAGTCTCAAATAATATGTTAAATATAAGTCATTATACAACACAATTTATATCTGGGTATGGTAAATGCTTAACATATCTTCAACGTTATAAAATAAGACAGACTGGATCTGCATGCCTTTGTGGCAAAGGTGAGCATGGACCAGACCATCTTCTAATGATATCTGAACATCCACAAATTTCAGAGGCCAGGAAGACGCTCCATGCTACCTTACAAAAGAAAGGATATGCTATCCCTTTTCAAAACAGGGTTCTTCTGAAGAATGATCTTTTTGAGGCATTTAACATCTTCACAAAAAAGGCCCTACTAGCTTATGACTTTTAGTTACAATTTTTCCAAAATCTATAGGTATACAGTAATATTTGATATACTTAAATTTCAGTGTACAATATGTTTTTCTGTGTAGCACAAGCACTTATTATAATTTTTATTTGGTTATTATTGGTCATTTAGCTTGATCTGAAATTATAATTGTTTTCATTTACCCTTGGGTGTCCTATCAACAAACTTTCACTTTCAGGGCCTCATTCCTTTTTCCGCTGGCTCTGCCTATGGGATGCGGTGGGGACACCCTCGGCAGTGGTTTAATTTTTTCTGCCTTAAGGTCCTCTGGACGGGGAGGGCAGGGGTCATTAACCCAGTCAAGAAATGTCCCTATTTACTATCTAGCAAAACCACAGCCAAGGGAATGAGCTTGACAGAATCAGCGGGGAAAGAAGACCCTGTTGAGCTTGACTATAGTCTGGCTCTGCGAAGAGACACGAAGGGTGTAGCATAAATGGGAGATGGCACTGCTATTGAAATACCACTACTTCATTGTTTCGATGCTTACTTGGTGAGGCAGGAACCCGAGCTTCGAACTCGGGGTTCTAACGCCAAGCACGGAGGATGCAGCGCGGTGCTACCGACAGAGTTGTCGGCTGCTCCTTTCATGTGGCCCACTCCAAAGACAGTCAGGCGGGGAGTTTGACTGCGGCGGTACATCTGGCATAGTGTAAGGCAAGCTCAGCGAGGACAGAAAACTCGCTTAGAGCAAAAGGGTAAATGCTGGCTTGATCCCGATTTTCAGTACGAATAGGGACCACGAAAGCATGGCCTATTGATGCTTTTTGATTTTAAGAGTTTTAAGCAAGAGGTGTCAGAAAAGTTATCATAAGGATAACAGGCTTGTGGCGGCCAAGCGTTCATAGCGACGTGGCTTTTTGATTCTTCGACGTCGGCTCTTCCTATCATTAAGAAGCAAAATTCGCCAAGCGTTGGATTGTTCACCCACTAACAGGGAACGTGAGCTGGGTTTAGACTGTACTGATAACCGGTCGTTGCAATAGTAATCCTGCTCAGTAAGAGAGGAACTGCAGGCTTGGACACTTGGCACGTGTGCTTGGTCGAGCGGCCAGTGGTGCAAAGCTACCATCCGCGGGATTATGACTGAATGCCCCTAAGTCAGAATCCCGTCTAGCTGCGGCAACGATACCGCCAGCGCCTAGACGTGCGGGGCAAGATAGGGGAGTGAATCAAATGGTCGAAATGGTCGAATCCGCTACCCGCCTGCCGCCCGACTTTCACTCCTGCAAATGGTCGAATCCAATTTCCCATGTTTATCCACCTGGGGTCGCGCCGTGATCACTCGATCCCGTGCGCTCGAAGCGGAGGCACCAAATCCGCAGACGACCTAGTTACTGGTCGGGGTGTTGTACTTAGTAGAGCAGCAACCACACAGCGATCTATTGAGACTCTGCCTTCGACTGGGGGATTTGTCCGCAACAGATGGATGCGCCCCCACGATCCATGGTGTGTGCCTTCTAGCGAAAGAGTTTTCTTGCTCGCCAATTCACCTGCTATGGCAGCGGCTGGCTCGAGAGCTCTGCTCGTGCCGGAAGGGTTTGCTGTGCTTATATATTTATTTTTTCTTGTGGCCTTGATGTGTGTTTCCCCCACAGGGGAGTTTGAACGATGGACGAGACATTTGTTACCCTACTGGCGGCGAGGGTTTTGTTTCCCGGCTTCGGCTGGGAAACCACTTACACCATGATTCAAGAGCGGAGCCCTGTGCAGCATGCCTGTTGTGGGCCCACGGCTTCTTGGCAGTTTCATCGGTGGCCAGGCCAACGGAAGCCTGTCTTCGATTCTCTGCTCTCCTCCCTTTCTCCGAGGGAGTGAGAGACAGACTCCTGCTTCGAAACAGGGAGACCTTTGGCCCTGCTTGCTCGCCTTGGCGAGGGCAGATGGAGGACCGAATGCCTCTAAGTCCTTCCTCTTTCCCTCCTGGGTGGTGGCAGTACACTCACAGCGCCATGACCTTTGCCGTAGTTGGAGGATGGAGGCCAGTGGACGCCCCTGTCTGGTGTCGACTGCCCTGGACTTTTCCCATTTCCCTGAACGGTTCCCATTTCCCAGGCATTTGAGTCCTTTATTTGCCCAGGGTTGTGCCATGGTCTTTGTGATCGCAAGCGATAGAAGTTGGTCGGCATGCCTGTTCTGTCTTCCGACGGCTCTGGTCCCCCCCCCCCTCCTTTGGTATTCCGGAACGCCTTCCTTACTATACTGAAAACCAGATTCCATCGACGACTCTTTGTACGTGACCCCTACATACGAGTGCGTGTGAGCTTGTGGGAATCGCACTGCCTGCCTGCCCGTTATACCCTGAAAACCGGATCCCACCAACAAACCATCGTGCGTGACCCCTATGCAAGAGTGCCTGTCAGCTTGTAGGAATCACACGGCCTGCCTGCCCATTTTACCCTAAAAACCAGATCCCACCGATGACCCATCGTGTGTGACCCCTACGTACAAGTTCATGTTGGCTTGTGGGAATCACACTACCTGCCTGTCCGTTTTCCCTTATCCGACCCATTGAATCCTGACTGTTTCTTCAGTTTACAAGTGCGAGTTTGGCGGGGAAGCTTAATAAGCCCCTAGCTCGAGGCCGGGGTTATCTAACACCTCGTTAATCCTGTCCCTTCATCGTGCTGATTTGCCAAATTGCAGCAGGCCAAAGAAGGTCGGGTTACGATTTGTTACAAGGAGTTGACTTTTTACCCTACTGATAAAAACTAATAAGAAAAGTCGTAATTCCCACTTGAGGCCGCTGCGGCATGTTCCAATGTAAATTGAGACAGATTACTGAGAGAAATTACGAAACAAGAACTGTTGTCTTAAATGTCTGAAATAGTGAAAAGAAAGCTAAATGGAGAGTTGGGAATGGATGTCAAGCTATTATGAACACGGGAATCAGCATCTTGTTTGAGCGCATAAGATTCACTCCTCCGAGCGCCGAAGGCGACTCATCCTTGAACGGAAGAAGGAACTAATTTGTTTAGGCCAGAGAGCCTTGGACGAGAGTTTATTACATTTGTCGGCAAAGGATCCTGAAAGTACGGCTGAAAGGCCGGAAACCCCAACATCACCAACGTTGAATAATTTGGCATGCTCCAATGATGAGTCAAACCTCGTCTAAGGACGATGAAAGTCAAAGCTCGTCTGAAGAAATTGTCCAACCTAGACGCGCATTGGGATCGGCTATTCCTCCCTTGCCATTCCCATTCCTTTTCAAAACACTGCGAAGTGGGAAGGTCCTTCGACTGAACACATCGAAGATACAAGCAAGTATTGGAAGTATCAGTAGAGAGTTTGATGAGGAGAAAGCAAAATATGCCGTTACTACAGCAATGAGAAGCCCGGAAGTGGCGGCCACTGTACGTAGCGAAGAGGTACTGAGACTGAAAGAGCGGAACTACCTCATTGGCTTCTGTGCCACGTGCGTAACACTCGTTCAAGGCAAAACACCTGACGTCCTATGCAATTTAACCGTTCAAGAGTACCAAATGGCAAAAACAGTGAGCAGACGGAGAGTCGCACTCATTTAGCAGCACAAAACCGATAAGCAGGGAGCCAGTGCATTGTGATGGAGGGATTACTCGGTGACGTTCTGGAATGGTTTCACCAGGAAGGAGTCAGACGGAAGCAGCCCAGGAAACTCAGAGACTATAATGTTCAATTCGGAAGGGTGACAGCTGAAACGGACTGATCAGCAGCTGCTGTTGCTTCAGGTGAGGCACAGGCTACCAGTGGTCGGAGCCCAGGAAGCCCAAAGAATCCTGAACTCGCTGAGCCTCCTTTCTGGTTCGCCAGAGTATTTCATTCACCAGTACCTGAATCATTTCCCATCTACTGCCGCCCAGCATTACCAAGCTGGAAACACAAGCTTCTATCAAAGTGCATACTGCAAGGTTAACCGATTTTTGGACATATCTCCAGCAGAGGACGTTCGTCGTTCTGACAGAGCTTCCACCATAAGTGACGTGGAAGTGACATCGAAGGACGAACCACCCGACTCCGATGATAGCGCTTTTTGTTAAATAAATAATGTTATATAAATAAAGTATATCTAAACTATCACTTGCACATTTTCTTACTATAATACAGGTGAACAAACCTACAGTGGAAATCTACATTAAAAAATGTAAGTCCATATGCACGGGAAACGTGCTCATTATGGCCTGCCCTGCCCGCTACCTCATACTGCGGCATGGTTCTGTGCTTTCCATAGCTGGAAACGGGCGTCCCATAGCACGGTGCTCCTCCTAACCCGCCATGTGCTCTGGATGGCCTGCCTCCTTAGAGAGTACCGGGCGTCCCATACCGCGGTGCTCCTCCTAACCCACCATGTGCTCTGGATGGCCCGCCTCTTTAGAGAGTACTGAGTGTCCTGTAGCACGGTGGTGCCTCCCATAGCAAGGTTTGCATCCCATAGCACGGTGGTGCTGGCTGTGGCCCCAATCTGGGTGCCTCAGAGCAGTGGGCTCTCTGGGGCAAGGGTTAAGCAAAGTACGAGGTCTGAAACAGCCGAGTGGTGTGTGTGCATAGGACCCCACATCAGAGAACGTGTGCCGTGTGTCACGCTGACCAGGTCACACGTATCCAGTTGTCAAGTATTCAATCGATACTTTTATGGGCCCAGGATGTCTTGTTTTTAGCAAAGGCACCGTAGTGGTCTTCTGCTTCCATATCCCATGGACACCAGATTTAGTTACACAGTGCACATTGATACAGATCAAGTATCACCCTGGTTAAAATCTGATGTCATCTGGCGTAGTGTCAGTTGCCTGTTAGCAGTGACCATCATACTCAGACGCCGTTGGTTCCGTTCATTGAGAAGTTGTTGTCGACCACTATATTGTCCATGGTGGGAGGTAAAGCCATCAAGTCGATAGGCCTATTCTCGGTACTCTTGAAACTGTGGACCGTGGGATGTTGAATTCTTGAGCCAGTTCCGATATTGAATGACCCATACGTTGTGCTCCAGATACTAGGCCACGTTCGAACTCGGATAGCTCTCTTTGTGTAGCCATTGTCGCACTTAACACCTCACCCCTTACTCATGATAGTGTAACTAAACCTCAGTGAGAGAAGGGTTCATAATACTTTTTCTGTGAACGAAAATGATAGTAACCTGACAGTATAACAGAGGGACAACAGTGTTTCCAACTAGTTTCGCTATTTATTCCCGGCTTTATCAAGGATAACACAACAAGAGGCATGCAGGCCTTTATATACAGAATCAAGCTAGAGAGTAAGCAAAGAAATTGTAGAATGGAATTATTGAAGTGTGAACCAATAACAGAAAATGAATAAAATGATAAAAGAGAAAAGCAAACAAATCGCGGACCGAAAAGAAAACGGATCCGGTTGTCACAAGACAAGAGGATTCACAAAAGAGAATGAGAGTAAACTTATATAAAAAAATACCTGAAAAAGTTAGGAAATAAATAAATACATTATAAAATGTCAGAAACTGAGTCAAGTACATACATAAAAATCCGTTTGGCAATTGAGGAGGAGGCTAGGGGTACACCTCTTGGCTTTAAATATCTCGATTGACTCAAGGGTCGCAGTCTGGAATGGGTCGCAGCATTTGTGTATGGTGGACATCACTTCGTCTTGGGTTTCCAAAGCATGCCCGGATATGGCAAGTTGATTCGCATAGTGGGAATTACTGTCTTTTTTCTCGTAGGAATTGACGTACTCCTTGAAACGTATGTTGAATTTACGGGTCGATAAGCCTAGGAAAAACTTAATGCAGAAAGCACAGTTCAGGCGATATACTCCAGATCGGGAGAAATCGTCAGATGCAGTTAGGGTAGATGGGTGCAAAATACGAAAGAAAGGGGTAGGTGAACGAAAAGAACTTGGAGGCCAAGGGAAGAGAGGAAATTGGAGAGGTGGGAGGAATACGGGCCGAGGTATAATAGAGAAACGCACTTTTTTCCAGTTTATATCAGGGGAGGGGGGACTCGGGCTAAGGAAGGCACGTTTGTGACACTGAAGGGTACAGGAGAATGTAGAGGACAAGAAGCCATTCATACAGGCGATAGCATGAATGATACAGAGTTCGGAGGTGTGGGAGGTTCTTCCTACAACACCTCGAACTAATTTTCGTCCCCCCCCCCCCCCGTTGCTAAATTCACTATCATCTCATATTTCCGATATGTGGACAACATCTTTATTATATGATTCCCGTTCTTCCTCCCCCACTGACATTGCCGACAACTTCAACTCCTTCTGTTCCCATATCCATTTTACCTACGAAACAGAAGTTAACAAATCCATCCCATACCTTGACATCCTCATTACTAACAACCTCGAAATTAACCGTTTCCCGTTCACTTTATTCTGTAAACACACGCTTCCCTACGCTTCTTCATTGACCATGCCATGAAGTTACCCGTCAGCCCCCCTTCCCGCACCTCCGAACTCTGTATCATCCATGCCCTCCCCCGTATGAACGGCTTCTCGTCCTCTACATTCTCCCGTATCCTTCAACACCACAAACGTGCCTTCCTTAGCCCGAGTCCCCCTTCCCCCGATATAACCTGGAAATAGTGGGTTTCTCTATTATGCCCCGGCCCCTATTTCTCCCGCCTCTCCAATTTCCTCTCTTCCCTTGGTCTCCAAGTTTCTTTCCGTTCCACTACCCCTATTCTTCGTGCCTTGCGCCCATCTACCCTAACAGCATCTGACGATTTCTCCTGATCTGAAGTATATTGCCTAAACTGTGCTTTCTGCGATAATTTTTACATAGGCTAATCGACCCGTAATTTCAACATACGTTTCAAGGAGCACGTCAACTCCTACGAGAAACAAGATGGTAATTCCCACTACGCTAGCCATCTTGCCATATCCAGACATGCTTTGAAAACCCAGGATGAAGTGATGTCCATCATACACAAATGCCACAACCCATTCAAGACTGCGACCCTTGAGTCAATCGAGATATTTAAAGCCAAGAGGTCTACCCCTAGCCTCCTCCTTAATTGCCAAACGGATTTTGATGTATATGCTATACTGTAAGGTTACCACCAATTTCGTTCATAGAAACAGTATTATGAACCCTTCTCTTACTGAGGTTTAGTTACACTGTCGTGAGTAAGGGGCGAGGTGTTAAGTGCGACAATGGCTACACAACAAGAGCTATCCGAGTTCGAACGTGGCCTGGTATGTGAAGCACAACGTATGGGTCATTCAATATCGGTGGTGGCTCAAGAATTCAACAACTCAAGGTCTACAGTTTCAAGAGTACCGCTAATATGCCTATCAACTTGAGGGCTTTACCTCCCACCATGGAACCAACTTCTCAATGAACAGAACCAACTGCGTCTGAGTAGGTTGGTTACCGCTAACAAGCAACTGACACTATGCCAGAGGACATCAGATTTTAACCAGGGTGATACTACAGCTGTATCGATGCGCACCTACAGCACATGATGCTACTGTTTGCCAGCCACTTGAAAAATGGTCCACTGCTCTCGCATGATTTTTGGCATGTGACAGTATTGATTGCACTAATTTATGTTAACATCTGTCAAATGTTAAAGCAACAGTTTTTGCTTATGTTGTTCTTATGATACAAGAAAACAATGGGACGGAATGAGGTTTTTAACAATAAAAGATAAATTGGATATAGAATAATAGAGAGATAGAAATACAGGGGAAAAAACTGGCTTTATATAAGCTACGTGCACAAGCGAGAAGACGCCACTGAATTTTACCTACAAAAATTGCAAAATTATACCACCAGGCGATAGTCATATATCTAATCTGTGCTAATGAAGTATGGATTTTATGGTTCAAATCCAGGCTGTGGAATTTTTTTTACTATTTCTCTCTATTTAATTATTAATATCGGAGGTAAGGCGTGAAAAAATCCTCCAAAGACCCATTTTCAGTTTAATTTTAAATTAATTTAATAATATAATCTAATTTAGGACAATTTTATCCTACAAAAACTGCGCACTTCTGGCACTTGGCGCACTTACCAATTACATCTGCATTGAGCCTATTGCACAGCGGTTTGGAATAACAATATAGATGGACAAAAATAGAATTTGCAAATTCCTTAAAAGAAGTCAAAACCTGCACAAATAGGCTGTAAAATGATCAGTTCTATTTGTTTCATGGCTATTTTTTTACCTGAGCTTCACTCACGGAGGGGAATAACTGTAATGTGAAAAGTTTCTCATCCTGGATTTTCTTCAGTGATCACTAATATCTCTATATATGACAATTATTTTATTTGTACCATATTAAGTTTATGTTCGCACGATATTTAATATGGATGTAACAACATGCATGGCAAAATATTTTTAAAATGTTTTTGCATAAACCCCTCATGCATTGTGGGATAAAAAATTTCCCAGAGAGTCCCGATCACGAATCATGTATTTGTGAGATATGTGTTTACATAGTGTGGGTGCGTTCAGTAGATGCTGGAAGTGCTGCCTTGGATCGTTTGGCAGACAAGCTTCCCTGAGGGCTTTTTTGAAAGCTGGGGTGACGTCAGAGCCAGTGACTGGAGCACACTAGCAACGCTTAGGAATTTTCTTCCAAGCTTCTTCACTGGTAAAGTTGGTTGACCAATAAGGTTTAAATAGCTTCAGTTTCACGCCATGCATTCATAGCATATTTTCCTATCTTTAATGCAATTACAATTTATATCATTCTAATTTTTCATGATATTTGATACAAATAAAATTATGAAAAAACGCATTTTAAGAATTAAAATGCTATTAATTTTTATATTTTATTCAAATAAGTATAAGATACTACATGGTTTTTAAAATTATGTACTGAAAATTTTATAAAGTGTAAATATTTTTGATAAGAATGAATATTTGAAAATTTTTTAGTATATTTCAAAATAATTTTCTGATATAAAATTATTTTCTGAACATTTTGCTATAATATAAAAAGTTTTTCATGTTTACTTATTGTCATATTTTCTTGAGGTTTTGGGGTTAATTGATTTAACCTAACCTAGTTTTATATGTTTTTTTATTTGAGTGTAACATGTAAATTTATAACATATCAAATAATATTGCTATATTCGTTTTTAAATACTTTAATTTATCTTTTAACAGTATTTATGTAAATACTGTTATTTATCTTTTTAACAGTATTGATGGGGTGCATATGACTGTGGTATTAGGTGGTTGAGACTGATTTTGTTTTACTTAAATAGGCCTACTCTTTTATGTGTGATAAGTTTATGTTCAACACACTTTACTATATGCAACAGTTGCATAGGATTAAATTACTTCAAACTTATTGAAGCAGCACTATTTTTCTCTTATTTATTAAGAAAATTTTGAAATAGCGAGATAAAAATATTAATGTAGAGCAATTGTGTTAAGTCTGTTAATAGAAATAAATAATAAAAAAACATAAATGAACCTAGGTTAATAATGCACGTCTTATTAGGACTACAGTAACCATCCCACAGGATCGCCACACCTGCGATAAATGGAAATCGTGAACCAGGTGTCATGTTTTTTTGTAATAAACACTTCATCTTCAAAATATCTAGAAATGTTCTGTAGCAATGGCGAGAATCGAAACAATTGTCATATTCGATCATTAAATACTATATAACGACAACATACGGTGTTACTAAGTCTATATTCGTTTTAATTATTTACATTAACGTACTTAATACAAGACCACTATTGAATATCATGTCCTTAAATTAGTGATAGTCGACATCCCCTCATAGTAGCTCGGCATTTTCCACACTTTTATTTATCTTCACATCTTTGTATGCTTGTGCGCAAATTTTGTAATCAATAATTCGCTCACATCCTAAATACTTAGACCTCTCGACCTCTTCCCAACGTCGTCTTTTCAATGACAATGCATGCCTCAATGGTCAGTTTCAATACTCAGTCGTGAGTATTTTAAAATTTAAGTTTAATATGTATACAGTGCCGTAGTCAACAAGAAAGACAGGCCCCGGCAAACACCTCCTAGAGAGAAGGCCTGCGAATAAAAGGTGGTATACATTGTTACATCATCATCAATCTGATATTTTTAATCATAATGATATCAATAATAAGACTTAAATTTGGCCGTTTGATGATGATGTAACAATGTATGCATCTTATGTCCACAATCCTTCTCTCTAGGACGTGTTGCCCCGGCCAATACCTCCTAGACAGAAGGCCTGATAATGGAAACATCATACATTGTTACATCATAATTAGTTGACTAAGTTTAGGGATTATTATTGGTAGAAATAGGATAACAATAGTCATAGGTTAACAATGACTCATGATGATGTAACAAAGTATGACGTTTGAGTTGTTTGGCTTTCTTTTTAGGAGGTGTTGGTACAGTGCTGAGGCCAACGAGAGACAGGCCAGGACACTCAAAGGTCACCTGACCATCGGGGTCCGAGCAAAAATCCATCTTTCATTGTTTCCAACAAACGTAAAAACACTGATTTTTAAAATCCAAGTTGGAGACAATGAAGGATGGATTGTTAGCCGGACCCTTATGATCATGTGATTTTTGAGTGCCCTGGCCTGTCTCTCGTTAACCTCCAACAGTGCCGAGGGTAATCAGAAATACAGGCTCCGGCACTGAAAAGTCACCTGATCAAAATAGGTCTAGCAACAATCCAACCTTCACTGTTTCCAACAAAGGAAAAAAAACTGATTGTTAAAATACAAGGTGGAAACAATGAAAGTTGCATTGTTAATAGACTTGTCTTGGTCAGGTGATTTTTCAGTGCCAGAGCCTGTCTTTCTTGTTAGCCTCAGTGCAATATGACATAATCACTGCCTGTATTGTTGTCAATTGTTTTCATTTTTAATTGTTGTAATTTTTAATTTCATCATCAATGCTAGCAAAGTGGTTGAATGTGTCGTCTTTGTAGAGAGGATTGTTTATGATTAACCAGCGTAATGCATTGTAAATGTTTTCCCGAGGTACACATAGCCAACGTAACAAACTTTCACCTTAAGAAGTGTGGTATAAAGTAAAAATATAATTAAAAAAAAAGTTAAAAGTGTGGCGGCGAGTTCATTTTTTACTCACGTAATATTTTCGTTTTAAAATTTAATATTAAATGCGCCACCACATTTTTGTCTTTATTTAAATTACAGTCTGTCCAAAAAGTTTATAATACTGAAATAAATTAGATGTGCTTTCGTTTAAACAAAATAATTATAAATAAACTAATTGCTCAAAATATGATTTTATTAGCTTTATAGAAACAGTGTCATAAATAATGATGGGTGAATGAATTGTTAATTTAAGTTAATTTAACTTGAATGTGACCATTGTTCAGAGTTAAAAAATGTTTTGTAATTGTTAAAGAACTAAAGAGAGTTAGTAATCGTTGTAACGTTTTGTTGGCTCGAATGTTTTTCAAATAAATCATATTTTACTAGTAAAAGGGACATCTAATTTTGCTAAATATGCAATTATGATACCATGGCAGAACAATATGGTAGCAGAGGAGCGTGGTTTTGCTGAGCATTGTAGTTAAAGGAAAAGGAAGAGAAAAGAACATCAATCGACATGGCGGATGGAGGATTTGCTAAACTGAATGGAGAGAATTACCTAGAATGGAAGAAGAATGTACACTGCAAACTCCACTAAAACGGGTTAGTATATTTTTGCGAAAAATCAAATTTCGTATTGAGAGAAGGAGCGAGTGAGATTGAAAAAATGAAATATAAAAGTAACCAAAGAAGAGCGTTAGGAATAATTGTTCTTGCATGTGAAGAGGAGTTAAAACCTCCATTATGGGAAATGGAAAAACCAAAACTAGTATGGGAAAAACTGCAAAAGATGAACCAAAGAGTATGGAAGTGGAGATATTGTATACAAGGAAATTTTTGAATGTCAGAATGAAGGATAATGAGAATATGAAAGCATACATAAATCGAGTTGATGCATTTGTAAGGAAAATTAAGAATGCGGGTGGTGGAGTCACATCAAGAGAGCATGCATTCCAATTAATAGAAGGATTGAATGATAGTTATGATTCCCTCCAATAAGAATTATCGAAGATAAAGAAAGAAGATCTGAATGCTGGAAAGATAAAAGAAGAATTAATGGAAGAAGGAGCCAGATTAAGACAAATCAGAGAAGATGAAAGAAAGAAGGAGAATACAAGAAGAAGAACTGGTGATGACGGCAGAAAACGACAAAGAGAAAATGATAAAGAACAAGGGAAAGAATGGAACGGGTAAGAAATAATATGTTTTCAATGTGGGGGAAAAGGGCATGTCAAACGAGTATGTCCTACCGGAAAAAACTGGAATTACTTCAAAGATTACGAGAATCGAAATGAAGGAAGGAAGATTGGGAAGGAATGGTAATGAAGCAAACAGAGAAAGTGAGAAATTGGAAAACTTCTAGAAGATATTACAATGGTAACCAGGAGAAGCAATGAATGAGATTCAATAGAGAAAACTATGGATATGAGATGAATAACAGTAGAAGATATAACTATTTGAACCAAAGAAGTAAAACCGACAGAGAAAGTTTTTTTGCTGAAGTGAATAGCGTCGAAGTATCATCAGACAATGAATTTTGTATTGATACCGCATCTACTCATCACATAGTATTTATGAAAAGATATTTTGTGAATTTCAAGACTGAGTCAAACATGTTAATCAAACTTGGAATTAACAATCACCCTGTAGAAGGTATATGATATCTTGAAGTGATGATGAATACAAATCCTAATCCTACAATTTTGAAACTACGTGATGTACTCTATATTCCCGGGTTGGGAAGGAATTTAGTTTCAGGAAGACTGATGGTAGAAAAAGGATCTAAACGGGACATATCAATTTAAGGGATCAATATATATAACAGATTCAATAAGCAGAATATCCATGCTCTGTTGGAAGGCAGATTCTTCACATTTCAAATAAAATATGTTGAAAAGGACGTTGACGACCATGGAGAGGTATTTCAAATATCGAAGCAAGAAGAAGTAGAAATATGACATAGAAGATTAGCGTATACAGACATAACAACAATACAGAAAATGACAAAACTAAAATTAGTAAGGGGATTACCCGAAAAAAGTATCAAGATCACGAAAGACAGATGTGAAGATTGTATTAAAGTGAAGATGACAAAGAAGAGACATGAACCAGTTGAAATAAAGACTACTTCATTAATGGGATTAATGCATACTGATGTAATGGGTCCAATTAGAACAACGTCGTTAGGAGGAAATCAATACTTATTATCAGTAATTGAAGATTCGTAAACACAATATGCCATGATTTTCCCATTGAAAACCAAAACTGAAGTGGCAAATACGTTGATTGCATGGATAAGAATAATGGAGAAAGAAACTGGAAATAATCTCAAAAGATTAAGATCAGATAACAGAAAGGAATTTTGCAACCGAACTGTCAAAGGATATCGTGAGAAGAGAGGAATAATCCATGAAACTACCGTAATCTGTACTCCACAAATTAATGAAATAGCGGAAAGATATTACCGAACGATAATGAACTCTGTGAGAGCAGTAATGTTAAATGCAGAATTACCAAGTGAGTTTTGGGCCGAGGTGGCATTGGCAGTGTCTTTTGTGAAAAACTATGTATGCCATTCGACGACGGTGAAAACGCTATTCGAGAAATTAAGAGGTGATGTCCCTACAGTATATTTTTAAAAAGAATTGGCTGCCTATGTTTAGTGAAAACACCAAAAGAAAAGGTACAGTCCAAACTGGAGAGCAGAGCCAAAGCAGGAATTCAATTGGGATACTCTAGACATATCACAGGATATAGAGTCTGGATACCAGAAGAAAAAGGGTTGCTAACAACCAGACAAGCAATATTCAATGAAGAACAAAATTGCTGGGAGAAGCACAGTAAAAATAAGAATAAGAATAATCAGAGTCACAAAGGATTGGAATGGATAATCAACAATGAAGAAGACGTTGACGAAGGAGATACCTCAACGGGGATGAAAGCTATCACCGAAAATGATGACGAGGATGAGACTACCAAAGAAGATACCCAAAAGAATGTGAATGAAAGGGAATTAGAGGGAGATACTCCAGAGAGTACAGAAGATGAAACTCTAGAAGAGACTAAAATGGAGCGAGAAAATGAGACATTGGGAGAGGAACATGACTTGTACGAAGAAATAAATGGAGGTTCACAGTCAAATGAAGAGGAAACAAGGGAAGTAAACGAAGGGCATCAGATAACAACAGACACAGAGGAAATAAATTATGGGAATGATGAAAGCGACAATGATGAAAAATGGACTATACTTAGAATTGATGGTCATAATATATACCTCCAGGAAAAAAAGAAGGGTTAGCCGACAAAGTGGAAGTGAGAAAGTACTGTTCAACAAATAATTTAAGGGTTCCTAGACATTATAAACTGATAAACACTCCGGAGAAAAGGAAGAAGAAAGGTGAAGTATATATTACTGAAATAAGAATACCCAAGAATTACATGGAAGCCATAGTGTCAGAAGGGAAAGAAAGATGGAAACAAGTCATGGATGATGAAATCGAATCAATGAAGCGTTGGGGAGTATGGGAAATCACGGACAGACCAAGAGATAAAGATGTGCTGGGAAACAAATGGATTTACACAGTTAAAAGAAAACAAGACAGTTCCGTTGAAAAGTACAAGGCTAGAACAGTGGTGAAGGTTTCAATCAACTGGAAGAAGTCGAATCTGATTCAGTCTACTCGCCTGTGGTGAGTTTTCCATTAATTCGCATGTTCTTAATTATCTTAACACTTTGCCTAGGCTGGGTCAATTCGCAGATAGACGTAAAATGTGCCTACCCGTTCGGAAAAATGGACCAGGTTCTATATATGGAACAGCTAAGGGGTTATGAAGAAGGGGACCGAAAGACTAAAGTCTGCAGAGTCGTGAAATCTATATATGGACTACATCAAAGTGGGAAATTATGGAATATGGAACTCAATAACGAACGCATCAAGCTGGGATTCAAACGTTTGGTCTTGACCAAGTGTGTATATGTGTATGAGCATAAAGCAGTTCTAGTGGTGTATGTGGACGATATCATACTGTTCGGGAAATCTGAAAAGACTCTAAGGGAACTTGAACAAAAAATATCGAGTATGAGATCAGAGAGAATCATCCTATAAATAAACTATTGGGAATAGAGTACAAGTTTAAGACATAGAGAATATGGGTAGAACAAAGGGAGTATATAGAGAAATGCTTAAACAAATTTGTAAATCAGGATTTGGCATGTGCTAAAATACCACTAGATCTAGGTTCAATTTATTAAGGGAAAGGGGAAATAATTGCTGAAAAGGATGGTATAGATTTTTGTACTTTAGTAGGAATATTACAATTTTTCAGTCATATAACCTGGCCTAATATAGCATACTCAGTAGCCTTTTTATCGAGGTACACAACTAATCAAAGTAAGAATCATTGGTTTCTAGCTGAGAAAATATTTTCCTACTTGAAAGGGACACAAGACTGGGGAATACAATATAAAGAAAGGACGGGGAAGAGAATAATGGTATACGTTGACGCGGATTGGGCAGAGGACCCGAGAGATATAGAATCAATATCAGGATATGCTATATTTATTGGGGGGAAATCTAGTTGATTGGAAAGTTGTGAAACAGGAGATGGTAGCATTGTCTAGCATGGAAGCAGAACTAATAGCAATAGCCAAAGCAGTAAAAGAAATAATATGGTTAAAGCAAATAATCGGTGAAATTGAGGGAATAATTAGTAATATAGGTAAACCAGTTATAAAGGGTGATTCAGTCAATTTCTGACCATTTCACTCGATAGACGTGCATTACGGATAAACAATTGAAAGAATATGAGCGCCATATCGAATTTCTAAATAGATGAAGTTCGTATTGTTTCAACGGCGCTGCATGAAAATCGTATTGTTGAAAAACCGCGCCCGTTTTATCAACAGAGCAGAAATGCAAGGTTGTCGAATGTTATTTCGAGACAAAATCACCTGAAACCATGCAAAGAAAGTTCCGGAAGGAGTATAAGTGTTGAGACGCACCAGGCAGGCAAGCAATCATGGATTTTGTCAAGCAATTTCGTGCCACTGGATGTGTTAAAGGCAAGAAAAAAGGCGGGAGCAAAGCTCGTGTTCAAACGGTCGAAGTTGTCGAAAATGTTCGCACAAGGTTGGCATGAAGTGGCGAATTTTGAGAAAGGATTTACACCTGTTCCTGTATAAGATCCATGTTTATTAGGAGTTAACAGACACTGGAAGACAGAAGCAACAATAATTTGCGATGGAGTTTGGAGCAGAAATGGAAGCCAATCAGGACATTGTGGACAACCTGTGGGTGTCAGATGAGGCCTTCTTCCATCTGTCAGGTGACGTTAATAAACACAATGTTCGTTTTTGGGGTTCCCAGCACCCTCATGAGATCCATAAGTCACCTCTTCATCCAAGAAAGGTTATGGCTTTGTGCGCGATTTCCCAAAGAGGCATCTATGATCCGTTCTTTTTTGAGGACACCGTAACGTCACAGGCTGACCTTAACATGTTGGAAACCTTCTTCATCCCTGAGCTGTAAAGGAGGCGTATACCGCTTCGACATCAATGGTTTCAACAGGATGAGACTAGGCCTCACACCACTAATGAAGTGCTAGACTTTCTCAATCAGAAATTTGGAAATCGTGTCATTTCAAACAGGTTTCCAGATCGATTCGTGGGTGGCTTTCTTTGGCCCCCTACGAGCCGTGACCTAAACCCATGTGATTTTTATCTCTGGGGGTTCCTTAAAGACAGTGTGTTCACTACAGCACCAAGAACCCTAGACCAGCTGCTACAAAGCATTGTCGACTGCTGCACCCTTGTGGATGCAGAAATCCTGGAAAGAGTTATGAACAACTTCACTATTCGGCTGCGAGCAGTTGAAAACGTTCGTGGTGGCCACATTAAGCATATCATCAAGACTTTTCCACGGGAATAAAAACTCCGAACTGCCTAAAATATCATACTGAAATGCTAAGTTTGTAAACATTAATGGGTCCATAAATCATAGTACTGAAATGGTCAGAAATTGACTTAATCACCCTGTACATAGTGATAACCAAGCTGCTATATTATATGTTAAGGAAGGTAGGGAATCGGTTAGAAATAGACACATGGACATAAAATACAAGTTTGTGCTTCATCAATACAAAAAAGCATTATTTGAGATCAAACACATCATGGAATAGGAAAACGTAGCGGATATTCTTACTAAACCTTTACTCGTCAAAAAATTTAGAGAATCAGAGAAATGATAGTTGCAGATTGTCAGACGACGAGGATAATTAGTTATAGAATAGTAGAAAATAGTGGGTTATACTCAGATGGTGGGATATGGATATGGAATTTATGATTATAATGGGCTCATCTTAATTCAATGTAATCAATTTCTATCAATAATCAATTTAATGTGTATTAATTTATAGTTGAAATGAATTGAAGAAACGGGGAGATTGTTGGGTGAATGAATTGTTAATTTAAGTTGAATGCGACCATTGCTGAGAGTTAAAAAATGTTTTGTAATTGTTGAAGAACTAAAGAGACTTAGTAACCATTGTAACCTTTTGTTGGCTCGATTGTTTTTCAAATAAATCATATTTTACCAGTAAAAGGGACTTCTAATGTTTCTTAATATGATACCACGGCAGAACAAATAGTAATACTTGTAAAAATAAACAGCTATCATTAGCTTGTTTATAAATATATTAATAATTATTTTGTAAAATGAAATATGTTAAGAAAGTTTATAATATTGATAAACTGCCCAGAAAGTTAATAATTAAGTTCTAGGAATCAACTCTTTCAAGTTGCCCAAGGAATTTTTCTCCTCAAGCTGAACGAAGATGAAATAGATTGTGAGGCAGTTATCAAGTATGTCTACCACAATATTGTGCAGCGGCACTTTAAAGCTTATTACTTCTACAAGAGCGCTATTCTTGTCTCAACGTCTACCGATGTACGAGAAATAAATGATCATGTTATGAACAATTACGGGAGGAGGGGGACTTCCTGTGCCGTTCTCTCCATGACATTGAAGGAAAAGAAGGACTTGGTTAAACTCTTTGGTACACCGATCTTGTTCAACTGCCATATCAAAGAAATCGGTGTGCCACCTGTCTCGAAATTGCATCCATGACAAGATTCTTAGCGGAGCACGTAAAGGCCAGCGTGTGTTCATTCCAAGGTTCATGTTGGTCCATGAAGACAAGGGTCTGCCTTTGAAACTATGTCATCGACAATTCTCAATGAAGGTTGTGTTTGCGATGACCATCAATAAATCAAAGGAACAGTCGGTTGACAAGGTGGGCATCTACCTGGGGCAACCTGTGTTCTCGCATATGTACAAGCTATTGCAGATAACTACAGGGCAGTATAACGGGAAGCCTATCTGCTCGATTGCAGGGGCCGACTCGGTTGATTGGCAGAATGGAGGGAGATGAATGTGGCCTGCAGTAGCCAATAGTTTCCACAGTCGGGGAGGGGGGTGAACATCAAAACTGTCATGTTTTTGATAAAATTACCCAATTATCATTTGATGTCGAGCTGACCTCTGCAATTGAGCGTGTAGGCTCCCCGTTATACTGCCATGTAATTATCTGCAACACCCTATATGTAGCGCTCTTGCGATGCACGTTCAAGCCCAATATCAAGGTTATCATAAGACGCTGAAGAACTTACACGAAAGTTATTAAGGGGTCATCCATAATCCACGTGGACAGAATTCTGGGCTTTTCTGAACCCCTCCCCCTTTAGTGGACACATTGTGGACAACTTCTAAACCCTCTAACCAAAATCCACGTGAACAATGCCCCCCCCCCCAAATAAATGCAAAATTAGTCATTTTTCGTCTCTCCATATATTCATCAGTTTTCCAAACTGGGGTTAATATTTTTTCCAGCGGTATGATTGAGGCTTTTTTAGTGCTGGACCCTTGATCCACATACTGAAGTTATTGTTATGTGAATTGGTTCAATATCCTCTTCATTGCACCTTTCGATATCTTCACAAACCAACAACTCACTGCAAATTACGACCATCAATTCCGTGTCGTTTAGCAGCAACACGTACAGGTCTCTGTTGAATGACTGCAGGAACAGCCACTTTTGATTTGTTGCATATGCAAAATTTTTATTAAATACTATGAATAATTGGATGTGAATGTTCATCAATATACATGTATTACCATTTCTGATGAGTTTGTGCAGTTTTTGTGAGTACTGGTATAGCACACATGTTTTGCAAGTCCGTGCTCCTAATTGTTCAGTAACTGAAGGACAAGATGGGCCATATGGGACAACCTTAAATAAGGAAAAAAAGTTTTAGGTCAACCTATAAATTGACTCTTGCCATGGAATAGTAGATTCTATGTAAAATAATTTACTAATTTGAAGTAATTATTTGCCTTAAATAATCTTGCAATTGAGGACATAAACGATCACAATAGTCTGACATAAATTCAAAAATTTAAGGTGTTTGGCATAATTTTGTCTTGGAAATGTTAGGCCATTATCAATTTTCTCCACAGTAACTGGAACTGGTAGAAATCTATCTGTCAGCACTGTCTTTCAATCACTCCTTTATTTACTGCAGCAATTTATGTCATTACATTTTACAATTTGTAGCATATATTGACCTTCACGTACATGTTTGGCACGCCATTCAGCTCCTGAAAATATACATTTTAATCACAAAAAATACAGATGGAAATTGTCCAATTGATCGTACTTTTCATGTATCTTATTGTTTAAATTTACTGTTTAAAAAAAGAAAATACGTTGTAGAATCTTCAATGGGGGTAGCAATAAACTCTGCAATTACCTTTTCACCATCAATTACAATACCATTCCACAATTCTGCTAATATTTCTCCTGAAATATACATTGTTTAAATAAAATGGTTTAGTTCAGATTTGAAATACAGCATGATTTAGTCCCACTAATTGTGATTATTACTACCACCTGCCTGCATATTCAAAATTCTTTTTCTCCAACTCCTTATCAATCGTATCGCCTTTCGAGTTCAGGTGTGTGCCATACTGGTCGTGTGGAAGCACAACTCCTGCAAGCATGCGAATTAAGGAAGCCATTCTCCGCTGCACATGATTAAAAGCACTTCTGCCTGGTGCATTTGTTGCAAGGATGACTGCATCAAGATTGTGTTGCATAAACTGTTGAATTGCAGCAGATATGACTTTTTCACACCTAAGAACAAAGGTTGAAGAATGTGTAATTATTATATTATTTTGTTAAGAGTTTCTAGTGCAAAATTTGTAAAATTTAATTATGTGTAAATATTCTTGCTTACCATGGATTTTCATCAGGACCACCATCGACTGTGATGAATAAGACAGTTTTATGTTGAACATAAGAAGAGACCTCCGGTAATTTAAACAAAGTATTCAAATCTTGTCCATGTGTTAAGGCTGTTGAAGATGAGTGCTTTCCTGATCTCACAGCAATATAAGTTAGTCCACTGTACCACGCTGCAGTTTGTCCAAAATTATTTGGCAGAATATTGCATAAAGCATACTGAAGGAATCAATTTATGTCTATCTCCTATTACCCAATCATGATCTGGTAATTTGATTTGATATTCCAAATGCATGACTAGAGGGGATTAGTGGTTTGCAGCAGATAAGCCAATTGGAATACGGGATTTGTCTTCTTGCAATAAAAATATCACAGCTTTTGGACTCAAAATACCAGCAATTTCTTCTAGATGGTGTATTGCGTTTTCTGCAAATAAAGAGTCGGAATGATTCTTGTGCAAGTCAGATTTTGCTTTGCACAATTTAACTGGCACCGTGCATATGTAACGTCTTCTCTCCGCTGTATTGCTATTTCTCGGCAAGAGGCGAAGTTAAGTTCCACTGTGACTAATAGTGAAACCTTTTTCTTGCAATGCCTGTGTCAGATTTTCAAGTGTTCTGACCGTCTTCTGCTATCTGCCGAAGAACCATGCATAGCGATTTCCACAATTGTTTTTTAGAGCAATGATTGGCATCCTCCAAAAGTGGCCTTCCTGGAGTTGCATAGACCTTTAGACATTTCCCTATATGTGGATAGTTTTTGCACTATATTCCCTTATAAATAAGGATGCTTGACATTGAGAGAGCGATATAACAATTATTTCTAGTGCCTCATCATTTTTGGTTTCCCACAAAATACGTTTTTGCATTGCATCGGCATCCCCTTCAACAATTGGTGGTTCCTCTTCCTCTATTGCAATTTTATATAATCCCCGGACTTTAAGTACAACTCTTACATTGAATGCCCACGTTGGGTAGTTGTCCCCTGGAAGCATCTCCAGTTGTCTTGAAGACCCATAGTTGGAAGTCTCCATGTTCTCATCCGTTTTCTTTCTCCGGCTGTCAAAATCAGGAATCACGTTGTAAGTCTGTCACATGCGCAGTGGAAGAGTGTGAGTGTACAAGGAGTTAGGTAAATAAGGTGCATACATTTATTAGTTTCTTTATAACCAATAACTTTAATGCGATATTAATTGTTAATACAAACAAATTAAATGTACTGGAAAAAGGGAGTTCACTCACTTAAGGTGATGTGATAACTCCTTCCAATTATACAATCAATTAATATACAATAAAGAGACGCCACATCTTCACCAAAAAAATTCTTTACCGCCCCAACAACGTAGGTGAGTATAGGTGCGATAGGCTATTGCTGCCTTGCGTCTTCGAAGCAGAATAAGGTTTCTTTAGCAGGGGAATGCAGTAAACTGCTGCTGACTGCTTTGTACCTCACAGCTACGCAGAGTGTTAACCATCCTGTACCACCTGTACCAGACCGCAAGGGAAGCTATGGAATACTAACAGAGTAGCAATTAGTTCCAAATAGAAACGGTCTGTGATGAACCAGAAAGAAAAATTACGCAACGATTTATGATTTATAGCAACGCAAACTCTAATCAAACGAGCAAATCGAAACAAGCGCCCTTAAAGACAGCTCGACGCACGAAACGCCTTAATACGATTCTAGCAATATCACTAACTTAATGGATCTAGAATGGCATTCAGCTTTAAATCTATAGCCAACAATATGTGTAAGGCAAAGTGCAGACAGCGAGAGGTTAATTCGCTTGACCTCAAGAAAAAGCTGTCGGGTCTCACCAAGCAAAACTTTATTAAGGGCGTTTATCTTAATTAACAATGGATAACGGCTTACCTCGTGAGAGGGGTGAAGGTGTCGAGGCTCTCCCTTATATAAGCTGGAAAAGTCCAGGGAAAAATTCCAGCGACTATGTCATCCATAGAAAATGGCGATAAGTCTTCCTCAGGGAAAACGCCATAACATGAAGAGATTCGAAGTTCCGGTATCATGACGAGGGAAGATTCGATCCTGGTCAAGAAGAAAAAACCTGTCATATCCAGGGAAAAAGCTGTCCTCAGCTCGGTAAGAGCGTTGTCCTTAAATGCATCCTGTAGTTTGTATAATAAGACGAGGGAGTCAGTGGCTTGAAAAGCTGTCCTATGCTCTGAGGCAGCTTAGCTTGAGGTTCGTTGCTGACCGCTTGCAGTATCCACAGCAGTGGCGGCTCGTCCATAGGGGCTGCAAGGCTGCAGGCCCTCCAACTTAAAATGAAAGTTACATTTTATTATTGCTCTTCTTAATTTTTTTATATATATCTCTAGAAATCATTATTTTCTTGTTTGTGATAAAATACTATTCAAAAGCAAATTTTGTAACTATAGCTGTATTTTGCAATAGTCCGTGTGCTATGCAAGCTTACAAATTCTTATGAGCCGCTACTGATCCACTGGAAACGAGGATTTGCTTGAAGAACTATCCACATTTATCGGTACTATGAGCAAACTAATGCATGAGAACCAGTAATGTTATTATGAGACAGAACAATCTTACTGTCTAAGCAAAAGTCTGTGTCCACGCCGCTCGCTATTTCACCTGTTGGCTCGCTGCTTTTCTCCAGTACTTCGGCGTTCGAAAATTTCTCATTGAACCTTCCCCTGTCAATCTCACTAGCCGATTCCTCGATTTCAAGCTCCTGCTCATCCACTTTCCTTACGCGCATATGCTTGGTCGATTTCTTTTCTTCCTTCTGCAATCAGGGCTCATATAAAAACAGTTGTCTCTTGATTACGGAAGGCGACATCTGTTGTTGGCAGATGGCGACAGACGAATTCCAGCATTATTTCTTAGCTTATGTCGTGTGCTAGAAATACTGGACCCGTTACTGTCGCAATCCTTGTGACAAAGTCGATGACCACGCTGCAAATTCTCAACCACGTTGCTAATCCTTGGAACCAGTCTCCTCTGCTACCATATTTTTATTATATTAAATGGATACATTACATGTTACAGAATATATGATATGAATGTATGGTCCATATACTCAAACTGCTGTTATATAAGGGTGGTACAAATGAAAACGAAAATTATTTATCTTATCCAAAATGTATACAAGGAATTGAAAAATACTCTGCAAATGCGTTAAGGCATTTATCCCTCTGTGTAACAAGGCGTGTATTTCTTTTATGGAAGAAGTCTTTCCATTGTGTGTGAAACCATTCCAAAACCTCTTCTTTCACTTCATCATGCGGCCTTTCAGTTGTTTCTTGAGATTCCCAATCACTTGGAAGTCACATGGGAATAAGTCAGGGATGTAAGGTGTATGCTGCATTGCTTCCCAGTTGAAATTTTGATGAGATCGCGCGTTGCTTTCGAGGTGTGAGGACGCGCTTTGTCGTGGAGAAGAAGCACTCCTTCTGTAAGAACTGCAGGACGCTTGCATTTGATGGCCATGCGCAGTGCCTTCAATGTTTCCCCATATCGTGCTGCTTTCACTCTGGTGCCTTTTTCCAGTCAAGAAAGTCCAGAAAAACCGAGCCTTTGTGATCAAAAACACGGTCAACATCACTTTCCCCGTGATGTTTGCGAGTGCTTTTGTCTTTTTACATTGACGACTTTGACGTTTGCTTTTGGGCTGGTAATGAAAGCACCAAGTTTCATCCCCTGTAATGATTCTGTCGAGATAACTCTCTCTTTCCTCTTCATAGCGAGTCAAATGTTGCACGGACATGGCCATTCGAACTCCAAGTTGTTCTGATGTGAAATGATGCGGGGCCCATTGTGCACAGATTTTTCTGTAGATGGTTCCCGATAATGGAGTGTAAGTTCCACGACTAAGGCCAGTTTTAGCAACCACGACATCGATTGTCACACTTCTGTTTTCCTTTAAGACAGCGTCAATTTTGGTTTTGGAATCATCCGTGATGGCGCGGTTTGCTTGTCCAGGTCGTTGATCATCTTGCAATGATGACCGTCCCTCCAAAAACCTCTTGCTCCATGCCCAAAGACTGGTGAAGTTTAGGCAGTCATTTCCATAGACGTTCTGCATACAACGATGAATTTCAGAAACTGAAACTCCTTCACATGTCAAAAAAACGATTTACTGCTCTCTGTTCCGGTTTTGTTGACTACATTTTGTTGTTTGGACGAAGCGATCCCTCGCAGAGCTTCGAAACGCGAGCTATCGTTCTTTCTTACGTGACGGAAAACTTGCAAACTACTGTTCAATTTGCACGTGGGATTTCGCAATTGTTGAAAACAAAAACTTACGATCCTACACGTCGCCTTTTCTGTCCCCACACAAATTTCCGTTTTCATTTGTACGACCATTATAACAGTTCAGTTCATTATAAGTTCACAAGGATGTTGTGCCCGGCGCAATCGAGCAGAGGAAATAAATAACATCGAATCATTTACTTTTTTGCGTCACTTAATTTTGTTGCGTTACTTAATTTTGTTGCGTCACTTCATTTTTTTGCTTCACTTGCTCCACTTGCCAATGAAAAGTCCGAATTTTCGTGATATGTTAAGAGAACTGAAGAAGCACTTTATATATTAATAGAACAGGAGCTGCTGTGATGAAATCCATAGTCGTGGGGGCAGAGAAAGAAATGACCCCTGATCCTTGCAGAGAAGGGAATGACCCCTGATCCTTGCAGCACTTTTTTATATAGAGGGTGTTGACCCTTGACCCCTCCTTTATCTCCTTACAACGTTGACCTACGTCCGGGTGGGTGGTGAAGTCAGTCGTCTTGTTGTCTATCCTCATGAGCGCGCATATTGCAACAGAAACTATAATGCGTAACACCTATATCCAATAGCACATCGATTATAAAAAATTAGGTCCAAAGGTTCATATTCAAAGATTTTATAGGCACATTAAATATATATATATACAGGGTGTACGGGATATTTTCGAAACAGTCGAATAACTTTAGAACAAAATTTCTAGAGCCATAAAAGTCAGGTCCATCTATAGAAAAGTGACCATGCTCGATTGAATAAAAGTATTCCTAGCGCAGCTAGTGTAACCACTACAAAGTTACGAAAACTAACAATTGATGCATGATAGATAGGGAAAATGTTCCAATTATAAATGTGTAGAGTGTCTCCGATTTAGTAGAAATCTACTCTTTACATAAAAAATAACGAAAGCTGAAAACTCATAAAACGGTGGCAAGTGTCATGTATGGAACATCTTTTGGACAGCATACCTTGGAATATTTACGTGTAAAATAACAAACGCACTAAAAGGATGCAAAAAATATCAATTATATTATATGGGTCAGTTATTCAGATTATTAAAAACAAGGATAGCAGAACACAATAAAGCAGTTAGACTCAACGATTGTAATTATGCAATAGGAAGTCATTGTAGTGTGGATAATGTAGTTATCTTGAATCATTATATGGATTATAGGAAACAGATAATTAAAGAAACGATTCTAGTAAAGGAAAACGAAAACACAATTGTGCAGATGTCATACGACCTGAGTCCAGATTGGTTAACTTTGTAATAATGTAATATTTATTTTTATTTGTTTTTTAGTTGTAAACTTTAGGGGGGAGAGTAGAGAGAGGGTTGTTTATGTTATGACCTGATAATGAGTATGACATAGCTCGAAAACTTAATGTTTTGTATGATTTCTTATTTTATTTTTATTCACATTCTGACATCGTTCAGTAGTTGTGCTTTTATCAAGGACGTACGCTTGAACTTATTCCTATCGAGATTAAATTTCGTCAACTAACAATTTTTCCTAAGACAAATTCCGGGTTGGTTATGGAAGAAAATAGATGTTTTTCCACGGACTGTTAGTTAAGTGTTGCTACTTCTATCAAGGACTGTTTTTAACCGTTTGTATATATTCAATCATTTCTTAACTGTTTGTTTATATTCAGAATCATTTATTCATCTAACATTGATTCTAACGGAGTTCCTTAGCACTCTTTTGCCTTCTCAATCGGTTAATTCTTTTTTAAATATCAGCTAAGCCAGTTCATTATTGGTACCAGCGTCCGGCTTTATTGCCGCCCCCACTGCCTGTGAAGAAGACTCTTCTGTAATATTTCAGATTAAGTCTTCTCCTTTCCCGACCCCCTTGATCGGACATTACTATTTTTTCGAGACCTACCCTTGCTACTCCACTGTCATTTTTGTTCAATCACTCATAATTTCGGAGATGTATCCCAAAATACTTAAGTCAGCCGAGTATCTCCCATTTATAAAATAGGAGACACTAAGCAGTTTTTTAATTATCACCCAGTCACTGCGCATTCTACCTTTGCTAAAATTTTTGAAAAACTTTTCTTTATTCGTCTATATCAATATATTCATGACTCAGGGCTTATAAGTATTTGTCAACATGGCTTTGTTCCGAAACAGAATGTGGAGACGGCTTGTTTTTAATTGCTTGAATATGTGTCTTCCTAAATGACGGCTTCGTAAATAAGTTCGTGGGAGCCGTCTTCATTGATTTCACGAAGGCTTTTGATTCTCTGTCTATCCCGCTACTAATTTATAAATTATAACTACTTTTACAACATCCGGGGCCCTCTCCTATGTTGGCTAACTAGTTTTCTAACACACACAACTTATTGTCTTATCGGGAGTGTCTTCCGCGGCTGTGGTAACGAACCTTGGGGTTCCCCAAGCGTCTGTTCTCTCTCCTTTGTTCTCTCTCGTATTTAACTTATTTATTAACGATTTGCCCCCAGCTGTTTCTACCATTACCTCTATTAAAGTGCTAATGTATGCGGAGGATGTTACATTACTATCGTCTAGATCTGTATTTACGAGTTTAACCCGGACTTTTAATGATGCGTTAGATAATTTAAAAACTTGGAATACGACGAACTCGCTAAAAGTAACACATTCAAAAAACGAACGTGATGCTATTTTATCAGCGTAATAAATCAAATATTCCCAACTGTCTCCCACTTTTTTATGATAACCAACTGGTAAACACGGTAGTACCCTTTAAATATTTATGCTTAATTGTTACACATAATTTAACCTGGGATCAGCATGTTGATACTTTACTGATGAATCTGAATCGGAAGCAAGGAATGATCTCCAGATTGCAATATATACCATCGAATATTCTTCTTCTCCTTTATTATTCATTGATACATTCCTCCTTGTGCTACTGTGTCATTTTCTAGGGATCGTCCTTTTCTTCTAATTTAAATCGCTTGTTTAAACTTCAGAAATGGTTTCTTCGAACCCTTCTTGGTGTTCCCAAGTCCTCTTCTGTATCCTCATGCTTTGCCTCTATGCGCATATTATCTGTTTATCAGATTTTTTTATACAAATATATACTTTTATCTAAAAGAGTATGAACTCTTTGTTGTTGTTAACTACACCTGTTAAGGTTGTTTATAATTGTGAACAGCATAAGTATCCAACCCGTGCTGCGAACAATATTTTTTCACCATTTGAGAGACTAAATTACCGACGCCGATGTACTGTATCTCTTTTATCGGGGTAAAAACTACTGTAGTTATCCCTGGAGTTCCGTTCAATATCAACGTATTCACTGTTTCGTAGACGGCTAAGATCTTATTTTTTTGTGTGTAAAAATTCAGGGGGTCACCCGCTTGTGATATTCTTACAGGTGTTGGTGGAATTGTCACTCCCCTCAGTTAGTTGTACGGAGTTCCCAGGTTAAAGCTATCTCTTAGATTTGCGCCGGACTAAGGTATTAACTTGCTATTGTTTGATTTACTGTCCCGGTATTATGGTGATAGATTTGTTTCATGACCATCTTGGTAGCCATTTATGCGAAAGAGTTATAAAGCAGGTACCTAACTCTTTTATATTAATAGAAATAAAATTTTAATCATTTTGGCAGACTTGTGTTATTTAAAATATCTGTGTGTAACGTGTAAAACTTGGATAGCAGAAGAAAATAGTACGCAGTAGAAATTAGATACACATTAGCAGACGGCGTAAGAATATTTAATAAAGTTTATTTCTAGAACCAAATATCCCAAACGCAAATAGAACAAAAATAACTAAAAGTAATCTTAAGGTTTAACAACTTAAATAAACCTACAATCTTAAATAATAGGATCTGGTTCAAGCCACTAGAACCAAGTATATCTTTAGTAAGCAAAGTATACCTAAGGCACAAACTACTGTAGCCTCAATATCCTATTATGCATGACTAAGTATCTTTCCATATATATAACCAAAATCAGTATGAAATACGCACTCTTTGACAATAGTACTACTTAAATTGTTCAACCAAACCATAGAAGAATCAAATACATTATCAGGTGC